>OVAX01003740.1:0-17418 GCA_900406405.1 Lepidium africanum | reverse complement strand
AGTATTACAACTGATCTCTTAATTTGAGAGAGTAGTTCAAAGGGTAAATTTGAACCTATCACTCAGGTGTCTCAAAGGAGCAGTGAGAAGACGGGAATTTAGCAATCCACTTGTCATTCATGAGACAATGGTCCAATTTCTTTGCAACAGGTGCTACAATGCAATGGTTAGACCATGTAACTTGTGGGTTGTGACCATGCATATCCACAAGTAAGAGGTCATATAAACATGCTGCAAAGTTCCTCATGGGTGTAGAAGTATTATAAATGGGTTTGAAGACCCGTGAGGAGAAATGATCTCATTGAAATCACCACCTACCAACCATGGTTTCTCGTCCAATTACATACAACAAAGTGTCCATTAAATAATTAAAAATACATTTATGTTTTTTTTTGTCGAGATTAAAAATACATTAATGTTATGGTTGCAAATTTATTATAATTATATTCCATGTAGCTCTCTAATCATAACAATTCTAAGATTAATGATGTGTTCTTACTTCCTCTTTTCCCTAACCTCATATTTTCTTTTTTAAAGAAAAAGTTCAGTATTATCTAACACACAATCTCCCAAAAAAAGATAAGAATATTCACATATCCAAAATATGTATTTCGATTTAAATAATTTTGTAAACATCCACAAGACTCAACAACCAGGACTTAACCATATTTTTTTGTGGTTTGGTTTCTCCTTATATGATTACATGATTTTGTCAGTAGTCAGTCCACAATTAAATCTCTTTCATCCTGTTAGATGACACATGTACAATCAATGTAAAAGACACGTATAGGACCAAATTCTATAAAAATTTGAAATAATTAATTAATTAATTGAAAACACTAAAAAAGTTTGGACAAAATAAAAATTCTAAATATATATATATAATTTAAAACAGTTTTTGAAAAAATTTTAAAATTTTATACAAAATTTATTCAATTTAATAAATGTAAAAAAAACTAAAAAATTAAAAGCAACCAAATTAAATTCAATGAAATAACTTAAAATAAAATTAGATAAATTCAATTTAGATAACACAAAATAACATGATAACTAACTTAAAAGTAAACTTAATTACAATTCGATTACAACCACATTACAATCATAATTAATTGAGTTGATTTGTGGAGATATTCATGTTTGTTGAAACCAGGTTTAGCACAAGAGACTAAACCGATTTCTGAATAAAGGTGAAGAAGATTGGGTAAGGATCCTACGAGATTTGAAGAGTAAGAGTTCTTTGTAGGATGAATGTTTCGACGAGTTGCTCTTATTGCTTTTAGTTTCGTAAAAGTGTGTCCTTCTTGGAGTATCTTTTCCGCTATTTATAGAGCATAGAGGCGGTTACAAATATATTAAGATAAGGAAAATATACATATTCGTAGATTTTGTCTTATCTAGAAGATTCTTGCTAGATTTTCAGAAAATTTTCCATTTCGGAATTGGAAAATTTCCATTTTTTCGTTTGATGATCTGTCGTCCGATTTCCTTCAAGCTTCGTTACGCTTCCGAGAAGGAAATTCTTCCGACATGAACTGAATGTCCGAATTGGGACTTTAGGCATTTCTCCCGAGTCGAACACTTGACGTGTTTGGTCATTGTTTCCCGTGGACCGAAGTAGGATCTCGGATCCACCTCCAACAATTGTCCCCTCCAGACTCGGAAAATTCAAGTCGGATTTCCGAGTCGGAAAGTTACTTGCTTCTGGAATCTTTGGTCCACGTGTCATTCCGCGATTGGGGTAGTCGAAACGGTTTCCTTGATTTTCACCCATTGAGTCATTATTTGACGTCCTTTCAGCTTCCGGTAAATTCCTATAAATACCGCACCATCCCTGCTTTTTCCCACTCATCCATTTTTTGCTAAGTCTTCTTCCGAATTGCTCTGACTTTTTCTTGAATTTTCTTCCGACTTCAAACTTTTCTTTCAAACTTCTAAAATTATTAACAATGGGTCTTGATGATTTTAAACTCCCAAACGTTGACGACAGTATTAACGCCGCTTTAGATGGGATTAACACCCATTCTTCTAGTGGGGCTCCTAGAGCTACTCGCCCTACCACTGCTCCAATTCAAAGGGACATTGTTGAGGTCCCTCCGTCTTCTGGTCGTGGTTCTGCGCGACCCCCGAAAAGGGCGAGAGTGGAGCCCTCAATGACTTTATCTCCTGGAGTGGTTACTCGCTCTGGGCTACTGGTGCTTCTCGTGGGAGGAGTAAGGGAGTTCCCGACTTCCGCTTTGTTCATGACCCCTCCGACCCTAGATCAATTTTAGAGTCTCGGACGGAGTGTGCCAACCTGATGCGTCAAATCAAGATGACGCTTGAACTCCTCCATACTCCAGACCGGATGGAGAATTAGGAGGAATATGAAGAAGTTGGGTACTTGTTGTTCCAGGTAACTCTTCTTCCGAGTTCCTTTGAAAATTTTGTATTTAACCCTTCTGACCAAGATGTTTCCTTTTTTGCAGTTCATTTCCTGCCTTAACGGCGTTATGCTCCAATGGGAGAGATCTCGTGCTAATCTGGGCGGCAATGTCTGGAGAAATTCGACACCCTCTGGCCGGGCTGGTCAGAGTCAAATAGAGGCGGTGGAAGCTAGGTCTCGGGTTACTGCCGCCGAGGAGGAAGTCGCTCATTTAAAAGACGAGTTAAAGCTGGAGTGTGAGAACATTCTCCGCTTGACTGAGCAGAACGCTGCTTTGACCGAGACGCTCAAGTGCGCCGAGTCTGATCGTGGGGAGGCCTTCAGATCTTTTGAGAAGGCAAATGATAAACTCCAAGGGTTGCAGTCTGAGTTGGATTGCATAAAGGAGAATTTTGACTTGCGGCTTCGTCAGCTCGTAAATGATGAGAAGAAGAAGGTTTACAATGATCTTCAAGTCCAGTTGAATGAGTGCTTCAACCAAATTGGTGCTCGCTTTAAAGACTTGGACGCTAACCTGACAGCCCGGTTGATGTACGCCCAATTTTCATGGGTCTATGAATGTTCTCCAATTGCTTTCCGACCGTGGCGTCAGTATCCCGGCGTCAATGATTGATTCGATAACTGCAAAGTTGAATCAGTCTAAGGAGGTCATTAATCGGGAGAATTTGACGCCATTGTAACCCAGAGACTTGGTCGTCCCGGTTTTCGAGATTGGGGAAGCGTCTCGGAGCAATGATCAGACCAAAGATTGATCTATCTCTTTTTTGTCTGAATTTTTGCTTTGTCAGATTTTCTCCTTTGATTTCCTGTAACCGCCATTTGGCTTTTTCAGAGTCATGTCTTTGATTCTTGTAATTGCTGACTTGGCGTTTTTAAGAGTCATCTCTTGGACTTATAGTAGTTGTGGTCTCGTCGTCTCTTTGATCCTTGTAATCGACAATTTGCCTTGTAATTATTTTGATTTTCCTATATAATGAAATTTATTAATGAGAATCATTCTCGTATTTTGGATTTCGAATTTTGCCAAAAAGCGACTTATGATTATGCAATAAAGTGACGAATTATGAAGATTAATCCCCGAGATCTTTTCTTGTTCACGCGTTTAGCTAAGTTCCCCACCTAAGTTTGAGAGTTCGATCCCGATTGTTAGGAAAGAGGGAGTTTCACTGTTTGGCGCTTTTAAAGCTGATATTTTAAGAGTCAGTTTAAGTGTTGTAAGAAGTTGATCTCGGAAATAACCTCCACAATGTCTTACTTTATTTTTTTATTTTTTTGTCAACACATATTCTGTCTTACTTTATTTTACTTGAATAAAATTTTCGAAATGTTAGAAAAGAAAAAGATATTCTTCCCTTTTAAGTTTCTATTCGTTGCCACGAGTACGATCTTATTAAAAAATGAGAAATTGATCTCTGTATTGGGCAGGATTTCGACTTGAGTATATTATTTTTGAGAATTTTGTCTCGGCGAATCTATTCGATTCGGCAATTAAGAGTGGGATTTTAAGACCCATTGAGATTTTAAGACTCGTTTTTGTATGTTAGTGACTCCACTTTGTCAAAGGTTTTTCACGAGAGTCTGATCTCGGTTTAGTGGAGTTTCGAATTTTAACTCTATTATTTTCGAGAATTTTGTCTCGGCAAGGTTTTAAGACTCGGCTATATTGAGTGGTATTTTAAGACCTGACGAGATTTTAAGACTCGTCTTTGTGCGAGAGGTTTTAAGATTCTGCTTCAAAATTTTGCAAGAACTTGATCTCGTTTTGTAATGAGAGTTAGGGTATTACCCTTATCTCTTTCTTTTTTCTTTTTTTTTTTGATCTTTTGTGAAATTTTTTCGAGATTTCAAGCTCGACGAGATTTTAAGACTCGGTTCCTTTCATAGTAAGGGTCTCGGCCCCTCCCCCTTTTTTTCTTACGACCTAAATAAGGGACTTATATGAATTTTATTTAGTTTTAGCTACACCCGAAAGCTACCTACATACCCCACATGGATCAAGCCAGGACGTAGTTCTGATTACATGCTTTATTATATATATATATATTTTTTTTTTGGAGACGCACTTTAGCGCATCTAGATTGCCGAGTAGGCAAGTCATCAGTAGTAGTCATTCTTGAGGTTGATGGAATTCCAACTGCGTAGAATCATCTCGCCTTCCATTGTCGCAATCTTGTAGACTCCTGGTTTTACGACTTCACAAATTATGTATGGGCCTTCGCAGTTGGCACCCAATTTTCCAGCATTAAGTTATTCGCTGTTTTTGAATACTTTTTAGAGAACCAAGTCTCCAACTGAAAAGTACCGTCCTCGAGCTTTTATGTTATAATACTTCGCTGCTTGTTGTTGATAGTTCTGAACTCAGAGAAGTGCTTCATCTCGCACTTCTTTAAAGTCGTCTACACTTTTTGCCATTGCTTGACTATTGGAGTCTTCATGTTCGGAGAGATGTTCTCGGCGTAAAGTCGAGACAACCACTTCTGCCGGGGCTAGTCCTTCCTTCCCGTGAGATAAGGAAAACGGGGTATATCCTGTTGGATGTCTTGGAGTTGTACGATGTGACCATAGTACTCCATCCAATTCGGAGGGCCAAATTCCTTTCTTTTCTGTCAGCCTTTTCTTGATTCCATCTATTATCTGCTTATTTGTGGCCTCTGCCTGTCCGTTTCCTTGTGGATTTCTTGGAGTAGACTTATTAACTCGGATATTTCACTTAGCGCAAAAGTTGGTGAATTTCGCCGAGATGAATTGAGATCCGTTGTTTGTTACGATCTCATAAGGAAGTCCGTGTCGGCATATTATGTTTTTCCACAAAAATTTCACTACATCTCTATCTTAGATGTGAGAAAAAGACTTGGCTTCTACCCACTTTAAGAAGTAGTCTATCATTATTACCATGAAGCGCTTTTGCCGAGTTGCTGGTAATGGACCAACTATATCCATTCCTCATCACATAAATGGATATGGCATTACTGCCGAGGTTAATGCTTCAGTTTGGGCATGGATAATATGTGCATGTCTCTTGCATTTATCGCACTTTATCACGTAATCTGCACAATCTTTTGCCATCGTCGGCCAAAAATACCCTACAGTTCGGATTTTGTGCATGAGTGTTCTTCCCCCGTTATGGTTTACTCCGGCTCCATCGTGCGTTTTCTTTATGATTTCATTCACTTCATCCCCATGAACGCAAGTTAGGAGAGTTCCATTTGCACTTCGGCAAAACAGTTTTCCGCTTAGTTGGGCATAAGTGGCACATTTAAATTTTAGACGACGTGTTGCCCATCTGTCTTCTAGGATTTTTCCATTCGTTATGTAATCGAGTATCTCATCTCACTAATCAACCTGCAGCTGACTTTCTTGTTTTGCGTCTAACATCTTGATATCTGAATCAATGTCGGTGATTGTCATTACGAACTCATCATCTCCTTTTGTAATGTGATGCTTGGACATTCGATCTTTTCCACTGGGATGATCCTTCTTTGAACTTGATCTGTTTTGGATCCTAAAGCTGCTAAAGCGTCAGCTGAAGTGTTTTCTGATCGGGCGATTTTGTTTACTCGAACCTTAACATCTTTTGTCAATTCTTTGAAAAATTTAAGATACGCTTCCATTCTGTCGTTCTTTGTGTCATAGCCTTCGTTCACTTGATTTACCACGAGTTAGGAGTCGCAGTAACATTCTATTTCGGTGGCTCCTACTTCTTTCGCCAATCTGACTCCTACTATGAGTGCCTCGTACTCGACTTCATTGTTCGATGCTGGGAAATCAAGTCAGATAGACTGTTCCAATATCTCTCCTGTCGGTGTTTCGAGTCAACATCCGACCCCAGATCCATGTTGTGAAGACGATCCATCTACGTAGATCTTCCAAATATTGTTTGCTTTTTCCGATCCTGACGGCTCCAACTCTGGTGCCAATTCAATTAAGAAGTCTGCTAAGACTTGGGATTTTGCACTCGTCCTCCCTTTATATTCGATATCATACTCGCTTACCTCTATGGGCCACTTGGTTAATCTTCCGGACTGATTTGGGCTATGAAGGATTGTCCGTAATGGATGGTTTGTCAATACTATGATAGTATGTGACTGGAAATAGGGGCGAAGTTTTCTTGTCGATGTCACTACTGTAAGTGCAAGCTTCTCGGTAGTCGGATATCTTGATTTGGCTCCGTCCAAGGATTTGCTAGTATAGAATATCGGATACTGGGATCCTCTATCGTCTCTGACTAGCACGTTGCTTACCACTGACAAGGAGACTGCTATGTAGAGATACAACTGTTCCCTATCTTCCGGTTTGGCGAGAATTAGTGGTGTTGATAGATACTCTTTCAACTCAGAAAATCCTTTCTCACATTTTTTGTCTCAGTTGAACTCCTTGTTTCCTCGTAATAAGCTGTAGAATGGGAAGAACTTATCTGTTGAATGCGAGATGAACCGATTTAGGGCTGCAATTCGTCCTGTTAGCCTTTGAACTTCTCTTTTGTTTTTCGGAGAATGTAGCTCTTGGATAGCCTTTATTTGTTTAAGGTTTGCTTCAATCCCTCTCTGTGTAACGATGTTTCCTAAGAATTCTCTTGAAGTCACTCTGAAAGTGTACTTTGCTGGATTTAACTTCATATGGTATTCGTTCAATGTCTTGAAGCATCTCGCCAGGTTATCGACATGATCTTCCGCCTTTAACAACTTGACTAGCATGTCGTCAATATAGACTTCCATTGTTTGTCTGAACTGTTCCTTAAACATCTTGTTTACTAGGCGTTGGTAAGTTTCTCCTGCATTATTCAGGCCGAACGGCATTACTCTATAGCAATATGTGCCTTTCTTCGTGATGAAAGATATTTTCTCCATGTCTTCTGGATGCATTCGCATTTGATTATATCCCGAGAACGCGTCCATGAATGATAGAAGTTCATTCCCTGCTGTAGCTTCAACGATTCAATCGATGTTTGAGAGTGGAAAACTATCCTTTGGGCAAACTTTGTTTATATCCATAAAGTCCATGCATACTCGCCACTTCCCATTTTTCTTGGGAACGACCACGAGAATGGCTAACCAATCCGGATACTGGACCTCGATAATTGATTCGGCTCTCGGTCAACTTCTTGACCTCGTCAATTACAGCCTTTGTTCTCTCTGGCTCGAGTTTTCTTCTCTTCTTCTTAATGGGCTTATATGTCAGATCAACGTTGAGCCTATAACTTGCTATCTTTGGATCAATTCCATATATGTCTTTGATTGTCCATGTGAATGTCGTCATATTCTGTTCCAGGAGTTGGATCAAATTTTCCCGAATTGGCTTGCTCAAATTGATCCTGATGCTCACACACTTAGAAGGATCGTTCAAGTCAATGTTGACGAGTTCGACGCTTGATTGGTCCGGCTTCTCTGGAACGGGAGGTTCTGACAGTGCTTTCTTCTTAATAGTTGCTGTAATCATACATGACTTATTTCAGAGTTTTAATTTGGCAATAAAGCATGTCCGGTACATCTTCTAATCACCTCGTAATGTGTAAACTCCTTTACTTATTGGGATTTTCATGCATTGGTGATAAGTTGATGGTATTTCCTGCATCGAGTGAATCCAACGCGTTCCAAGGATTATGTTGTAAATCGGCGGCTTCTCTACCACCAAGAATTTGACCCATCTCGTTATTCCAACACCTCGGACTGCTAGCTTAACAGTTCTGATTGTGTTGATTGTACTTCTATCGAACGCGGTAAACATTCTCTACACTGGTTTAAGTCAAAGATCCGTAAGTGACATCTTCTCCAGTGTCTCTTTGAAGATCAAATCGACTGAAATTCCTGTGTTAATGAGGATTCGAGACATGTCGCAATCCGCTACTCGTAATTTTACGACTAGAGGGTCGTTATGTGGGAAGGTTACTCCTTCTGCATCTTTTGCTGTGAATGTTATTTTTGAATCCATCATCCCAAAGTGTTCGTCCTCTGGCTCAAGATTGACTGATGCAACGACCTTCCTGGCGTAATGTTTGATCAATCGTATTGTATCATCGCAGAATTGTAATCTTCCCATGATTACCGCGACATCTACCCTTGCGGGATTGGCGTCTTCGACCTCGTCATCTTGTCTTTGCCGCTTTGAGTTATCTTTATTTTATCCTGCTTGGCATGTTGCTTTGCTTGCTGTTACTCGCAACTCGGCCTCTTTTCGTTTTTGCACTTTAAATCTCTCGGCCTCTTCCTTCAAGAGTTTAACTTCTTCTTTGCTATACTTCTGAGCAAGCAGTTCTTGCAACTGTTTGCACCTTAAGGTGGCGTGGCTCGTTTTGTTATGGAAAGCACAATACTCGTTTCTGTTGTATGTGTTGTTGAACGATTTTCTTCTTGTCGGGTTTTCTCCTTCTTCAACTTGAAAAGCATTAGCCGAGTTGTACTTTCCCTTATAGTTATGCTGCATTGGTTCTTGGTGCTTGTCCTTTGCTTCTCTGGACCCAGTGTCTTTGTGGGTCCTCTGGATTTTGGAGAGGATTTTCTTTTCCTCTACATATTCTGTGTGGCGCAATGCCCTGTATAGAGCGTTCGAGATGGTATTTGGTATCTTGGCGAAAAGATCTCGTTGTAAGCCCTCATCTGTGACCATTCCAGTTCATAGGGCTTCGATTGCCATGTCGTCACTGACTTTGGCCTTTCTCAGGATCTTCTTAAATCGTCCGAGATACGACTTAAGGGATTCATCAAATCTTTGCCTTAAGAACCTCAATTATGCAGTCGAGGTGTCTTGATTGATGAACAGAGCATATTGCTTCATGAAGAGTTCAGCGAGTTGAGTGAAGTTGTGGACTGACCCCGCTGGTAACTTGGTAAACCAGGTTAGAGCATCGCCGGTTAGGTTTTCGGCAAATAGCTGGCAATACGCCGCATCTTCTTGCTCCGGATTATAAGCTACCCCATTCATCATGACGTTGAAGGTGATCATGAACTGAATGGGATCGGTTTTCTCGTCGTATAAGGGACATCGGATTCTTGATTCTCTCCTGATCAAAACCCTCTTCTGTCTTGCTACAAAAGGCGAGTTTCGGGCCTGTGCCAAGATTTTTCCAATCTCTGGCGCCGAACTTGTTGCTTGATGGAATTGCGACCTCATGTCCTCTATCATCCTGTATACTACTGCTGCGTCCATCATTGTTGCCCCTGGTTGCCTTAGTGCTTGCTGAGTTTCGAGTTGCTCTTGCCTGACTTCATTGGTTGTATTTGGACTCAGCATCTCGCCAAACAGGTTCCGCTAGACACTTATTCCTTCATCGACCCGGTTGTTCGGGGCTGCTGGGGAGCTTTCCCCGTTCAGGCGAGACTCTATTCTATCGAGCTTCTCCAAGTTATACTTGTTGTAAGCTTCGTATTGCACAATCATATTACGAAACATGTTTTCAATTGAAGTCGGCCCTTGAGGTGGGCCGGGAAGCTCTGCATGTTCTCAGGAGTTAACGCGATCTTCTCCCTGTGTTTGAACCAAGTTCTGAGGTGACCCAATTGGTGGATCACTGTTATTCTCTTGGAGATTTGTTTCTCTTCGATCTGGAAAATTGATGGCGATTACATCTTCGGCCATTCTTTCCGCGTAGATCCTCTCCTAAGTTTAAGATTCCTTCAATGTCTTCCCCACAGACGGTGCCAACTATTGAAACTGGGTTAAGCACAAGGGAGTAAACCAATTTCTGAATAAAGGTGAAGAAGATTGGGTAAGGATCCTACAAGATTTGAAGAGTAAGAGTTATTTACAGGATGAATGTTTTGACGAGTTGCTCTTATTGCTTTTAGTTCCGTAAAAGTGTGTGTCCTTCTTGGAGGATCTTTTCCTCTACTTATAGAGTATAGAGGCGGTTACAAATAGATTGAGATAAAGAAAATATACATATTTGTGGATTTTGTCTTATCTAGAAGATTCTTGCTAAAGTTCCAGAAATTTTCCATTTCGGAATAGGAAAATTTTCATTTCTTCGTTTGATGATGTGTCATCCGATTTCTTTCAAGCTTCGTTACGCTTTCGAGAAGGAAATTCTTCCGACATGAACTGAATGTCCGAATTGGGACTTTAGGCATTTCTCCCGAGTCGAACACTTTGCGTGTTTGGTCATTGTTTCCCGTGGACCGAAGTATTATCTCAGATCCACCTCCAACAATGTCCAATATGCTGCTAAAAAAAGACCTTAGTGGACATTTTAAATTACGTGACTCTCTGCTAACATAAAAAATTGAAAGCAAGAATAAAGAAGAGGAAAGTTGAGTTTTAAATCAACTTTGATTCACTCTCTTAATCGTACAAGGATCCAAGACAATGATATTTATACACAAAGTTCTAAGACCCTTGAGTGCTTAAACGAAATCTCAAACATCCAAGCATTGAAATCGATTCTTAATTTCCACATTCTGTGACGTTCTTGTATCAGCCACTATCCCGTCATTAACGCGTGAGGCGTTTTCTATGTTTCTGGAAATTATAGAGGAAGAATGTGATGTGTTGGGTTGTTATTCTTGCAGGCCCATTAAAGCTTGATGGATCGAAGAGTGTTTTTGTTCAATACCCCCTCCCCCCTGCAAACTTGGTGTGGGAGGTACGTCAACACCAAGTCTGTAACACAATGATTCAAAAGCATCAGCAGGAAGAGACTTCATAAAAATGTATGCGAGTTGTTGATGAGACGAAATGTGTTTGACCTCCAAAGCTCCAAGGGCAGCACGTTCACACACATAATGGTGATCAAGATTAAAGTGCTTAGTATGACTGTGATAGGCTAGATTTGTAGTGAGATAAACAGAGGAGAAATTGTCACAATAAAGCTCTGGAGTTGAGAGTAGAGGAATGCCAATCTCACAAAGCAAGTGACAAAGCCACATTGATGCAATGTCGGAAAGATTCCGATACTCGGCTTTAGTGGAACTGCAAGACATAGTGGGCTGCTTCTTGGAGGACCATGATATGATGTTGGAACCAAGAAAGGTACAAAACCCACCAGTCGACCGTCGAGTTTCCTTGCAACCAGCCCAATCACTATCACTATATGCTCGTAAAGTACAGTCAGTATCATTACTAAAGTTAATGCCCATAGTTATCGTTCCCTTGACCTAATGCAATATTCTTTTGAGTAAAGCAAAGTCTGAAACCATGGGAACATGCATCCTTTGACAAACAAAATTCACAGCAAATTGAATGTCGAGTTGAGTTAAAGTAAGATTATGTAACTTCTCTGCAAGGCTCCGAAAGTAGGTTGGATTATTAAAGGTTGTATCCTGGTGAGGGACACGATCAAGCTGAAAAGGCAACAAAGTGGGCATTGGAGCACAATCACTCATTGCAGCAGCTATAAGGAGATTTTCAGCATATCTTTGTTGTGAGAGGAAGAGTCCTTGCGAGTGAGAGTGTGCTTGAATGCCAAGAAAGTACTCTATTTGTCCCAGATCTTTCATACGAAACTGTTGGTTAAGAGCATCAAGTAGAGTGGACCAGACATGAGAAGCATTTCCTGTGATCACCATATCGTCAACGTAGAGAAAAAGTAAGATAACATATTTCCCTTTCGTGTAATAGAAAAGAGACAAATCCTTTACACTACAAACAAATCCAAAATCAATGAGAAAAGTACTAAACTTGTCAAACCAAGCTCGTGGAGACTATTTTAAGCCGTATAATGCTTTGTGTAGCTGCCACACATGATCAGGTTTTGAAGAATCTACAAACCCTGTGGGTTGTCTCATTCAGACAGTATCAATTAAATCACCATGTAAGAACGCGTTCTTCACATCTATTTTCCTGATTTCCCAATTCATTATCGTAACAAGATGGAGGATGGAGAGAACGATTGTAGTGCGCACAACCGGGCTGTATGTTTTGAGGTAGTCAATGCCCTCCACTTGCTAATATCCTTTTGCTACAAATCTGACATGTAATCGATCCAGGTTGCCATCAGCTTTCAACTTGGTTCTAAAAATCCATTTTCTCCCTAATACGTTCATACCATCATGATAGTGAACAAGGGACAATGTTCTGGTTTCTTTGCAATTATCATACTCAGTCATGGCTGCATTCCATCCAGGATCCTTAAGAGCATATGTCATTGTTTTAGCTCAGGATAAGCCACACGATGAGAGAGTAAAGCATACTGTGGGTTTGGTTTAACAATACTAGCTCTTGCACGTGTGATCATAGGATGGTGAGTCACAACACGAGTTGAATACCTGATAGGAGACGGTGAAGTACAATCTAGTTGAGTAAAAGAATCCGTCCTAGCATATGCAGGAAGTGAGTTGTTGCCAATAGAAGCGGGATCTGAGCCTGTCGTGCACTCATAACTCACTCTAGCATCCGTAGTGGACTCAACTTCAAAATTAATTTCTATGGACTCCAGCGGTGTAGATGCAGAAACGTCACTATCTTGTGCTGTAGGAATTGGGTCTTTTCGTGGAAGCATTGGAACAGAGGGAACATGTATGTTAAACTCAGTGAGCGACTCACGAGTCTCTGTCTCTGGAACTGAAGGGGAAACACTATGTTGACGAAAGCACGATGGATCTTGTAGCCAAGCTGAAACCAAAAGCGTCTGTTGATAATCAGTAGGATTATGATGAATATCGGCAAACGGATATCTCTCTTCATCAAAAATAACATGACGGCTGATAATGATTTTCCTAGATGATGGAACTAGACAACAATAACCATGGTAACAATCATTATAACCCAAAAATACGCACTTGAGAGACCTTGGATCAAACTTGTTTTTGGTATATTCCCGTAAAGTTGGATAGAAAGCACAACCAAACCCTATAAGAGAATAGTATAGAGGAGGACGTCCATGAAGACATTCATATGGACTCTTTTTGTTCTTAGTAGCCATGGATGGTAAGAGATTACTCAAGAAGTTAGCTGTGAAGAAGGCTTCAACCCAATATTTTTGAGGCATTTGACTTTGAAACATCATGGAGAGGCCTCATTCGACAATGTGTTGATGTTTACGTTCAGCCAAGCCGTTTTGCTGCGGAGTGTGAGGACAAAATATATATAGTTAAATGCTAGAGCTTTGAAGATGTTGAGTGAACTGCATGCTTGTGAATTCACCACCTCCATCACATTGAAATATCTTTATTTTTGTGTTGAACTGATTTTGTACAAGTGATTGAAACGTAGTGAACACTTTGTAAAAATCAGACTTCCTTCAATGGATAAAACCAACTGTAGCGAGAGAAGTTACCAATAAAAATTACATAAAACCGAAAGCATTGATTCGAATTTATGGGAGAAGGTCCCCAAAGGTCACAGTGGATCTTTTCCAATGGTTTTATTGCAACAAAAGTAGAGAAGAAAATGGCAGCCGAGTACTATTCCCAAGTTGAAATGCTTCACAAAGAGCATTGGTCTTCTTGCTTATTGAAATAGACTTAGTGGTAGATAAATGCTGGAGAACAAGTGGGTTAGGATGCCCAAGTCGTCTGTGCCACACTTCATCAGACGCAGACTGTTGACGTAAAGAAAAAAAGAGCTTGAATAGGTGACCCTTCCAGCACATACAAGCCATTACTGCTGCTTCCTAGCACCAGTAGTCTCTGTGTTTCCTTATCAATCACACGTACATTGTTACAGTCAAACTAAAAGACACAAGGGTAGTCCTTGGTGAGCTTAGACTCATACAAGACAAATTTAGTAATATCGGGACACACCAAAACATCCTTTGAAGGTAAATTACCTAAAATTGATGGAAGATTAGCGGAACTAGTGTGAGATATTGGTAGGAAACTACCATCACCAATCATAACGGTGTCAGACCCTTTGTATGTCTTAGTGTCGTGCATATGCTGAGTAGAGTTGGTAAGGTGAGCACTTACTCCTGTATCAGGGTGCCATTCTTGACCAGCAAGATCAAACACATATGTGATACACATAGCAGCCATAGCAGTTTGAGGCTCTTCATATTGATAACTATTGTTGAATCGATGCCAACATTTCAGAGCAGGGTGACCAGATTTGCCACAGATCTGAAAAAGAATACGATTAGTGTTGTTGAAGTTACCCGAGGAGCTCAAAGAGGAGGAAATTTGTCAAGAAAAACCTCTTCCTCGTGTGGTGAAACTATTTCTTCCACGACCACCAGATCCAAAGGTAGGAACTTTGCACAGAAGCACCTTGGTCACGCAGCATCAGAGAAGTTTATGGTGGTCATGCTAATGAATTATAGAATTTATTTGAAAAGCAGCAATTTTTGCGAGAAGGTTGAATCGTGTATAGAACATGAAGGTAAACTTATTAGCATAGACACTTTTTATGAAGTATTTAAAGTTTATCACTACAACGGTTTATTGTTATGCATCACGAAAGACCACACTGAGCTCATGGTTTGGAACCCGTATTGGGGTCAAACCCGGTGTGTCGAGCCCAGATTTTCTTTCCCTAGATTGGAATTGTATTCTTATGCTATTGGATACGACCAGAGCAGCCGCAGCCGCAGCCGCAGCTACAAGATCTTGGCATTTATTGATTACCATTACCCCAAGCATAAGATTAGTTTTGTTGAGTTCAAAATCTACGACTTGAGCTCTGATTCATGGAGGGTTCTTGACGCCGCTCCAGAGGGTCATGTATGGCATTATAACCATGGTGTCTCTCTCAAGGGAGATACATATTGGTTTGCTAGAGGCAGGCCTTCACAAGAGATAACGGTGTTTACTTAGTCTGTTTTGATTTCACAAAAGAGGGATTTGGGCCGCTTTTGCCTCTGCCGCCGATTGACTGGTTTTGTTCAAATGATACTGTAACTCTATCTAGTGTTAGAGATGAGAAGCTTGTGGTTTTATTTCAGAAATGTGATACATTAATGTTCGAGATATGGATAACTACGGAGATTAAGCCCAACGTGGTGCGTGGAGCAAAAATGTGTTGTTAGAAGTGGATATGGGGTCACTCCTTGGCTATCAGTTTGATTTTGCGGCTGCGAGTTTCTTCATTGATGAGGAAAAGAAAGTTTTTATGGTTGTTGATGAGACGGCCCTCACTACTGAGCTTACATTGTTGGAGTGGATGGATCCTTGAGAATAGTAAATCTTGAAGCAGACGAAGCATATCCATACCATGGTTGTATTCCAATTGGATGCTCTTATGTTCCAAGTTTACTGCAACTTAATTAGTCATTTCTTACAATACCTGTAATATATCTCTTTGCATATTTATTTTGTTTGTTCTCTTTTGTCATCATCTCTCTCTAAACAAAGGTTACCAATTTATTTAAGTTTTGTTTCCATTTGACTTTTGTTTCATTGTAACAAGTTTCTTATCCATTCACTGTCCATGTACCATATCAAGAGACATCTTTCCCTTTTCATGGCTCACAGACTGAGCTTATTCTTGTGTGTTAGGCTTCACTTGCTAGTGAGTATACTGCAGCACTAAACCGATGGTTGTTGCAGCCCTAATGAAGGTCTTCTGGGTAAGCCACTTTATGTTTCTTGCTCTACATTTTTCCTCTGTGTGCAAGCTTCACTTTTGCTCCATTATCCCCTCAAGATTGTTTTTATATATTCTTTTTGTCGGTTCATATTCACAGCAGCAATCAGTGGAAAAATAGAGGTTTGGTTTTATGAAAATATGGGTTTTGAAGTGGTTCATTATGGCCCCAGTCAATCTTCTATTTTATCATATGTTTTGTAGATTATTCTGTTGTAAGAAGGGGGAGTAATTTCTTGTTGAACGAAATGAAAAGGAGGATGTTGTGAACGTACTTACCACAGAAACGGTAATAGTTCTTTTCAGTTTGGTGGATAGTCTATCTAATAGTTTTTGTATTAGATGTAATAGTAGATGCTAGAGATATCTATAGAAAAGTGGTCATGGAGAAGTCAATAAAATGGGTCTGAGAAGATAGAGCAGATGCTGCAAGAAATGTAGAACATTGAGCGAACAGTGCTAAAGCTCGAAGGAGCATGCAAAAGTAAAGGAAGGAAAAAGTTCTCTGAGAGTAGGACAGTGATACTCTTGAGAGACATTATCCATAAAGGTGGCAAAAGGACAGCTAGAAAGAAGAAAAATCGTTTCTGCGGCTGTATGAAATCTTCGGGATAATGAAGAGTACGGTGGATAATAACGCAACAGTATCTAGTTCACTATCTATCTTTCACTTTAATCATGGAACTGACTCTAGAAGTATTTTGTGGCATAATTTCCGAAGTTTTAGAGCAAATTAGTAGTAACCTTTGTAGTTCATGCTAAAATGTGTGTACCTGGTCTGTGACTCTTACATGTTGCAAACTAAGTTTGTTTCTCAAAGTTCGTTATTGGATGTTGTCTGAAAGATTATGAACTAGAATGTGATATTATATTACCTAATAAGGAAGTGTCTCACAAGAACGTTGTTATTATGGAAACAGAGATTGGGTGACGGGATCTGGAACATTACAATGGTACAAAGAATTATTTTTCATAGCTTAACCAAATGGTTTTTGATTCACTGATTTGGGTTGAGAGAAGGAAATGCTGGAATAGACCGTAATATCAGCTTCCGACCATAATTTTTCCTCCCTAGGATTGACCCCGATTCTGATGAACCTAGATGAGGGGGAGAGACTCTTGCTGTTGGGAGAGATGGCCTTAATGTTAGTTATAGGGGAATTGATGAGAATCTCAGGCATAGTCTCTGTTTTGTTTTCAGTCATGGTTCCAAAAGGCTTCTTCTCATTTCGTATAATGGGTGCCTCGGAGGAGGAACTCTCGGATATGGACTTGCTNGAGGAGGAACTCTCGGATATGGACTCGCGGGAAGACCTTGGTGAGTCGATTCTCGTGAGAACTAGTTTGGGCGGAAATGGGTGAATGAGAACCACAAAGGAGGGTGATGATTCCTTTGATAATCTCGGTCCGGTCAAGCTTGGAATCCTCACAAGACCTGATCTCAACTCTCTCTCTCGAATCCTCAAAGTGATAAAGACGGCCAAAACTCAAGACACATGCTTGAAAAGAAATACTTGTTTATTTGATGAAAACTTGTCTATCTAACA
>OVAX01003739.1:0-16057 GCA_900406405.1 Lepidium africanum | reverse complement strand
TTGCTTGGCTTCTAATTATGTTCTCATCAACGTACTAAGAGGAAAACATAAGGTATTAATTATTCCTCCTTCAATACTTTGGTTAAAATCGATGTGTATAACTACTAGTAATTGTGAACACTAGCTAGGTAAAGGTTAAAATCATCAATTATGATCTATTAATAATTGGCTTATTTTGTTATTTGTATGATTGATGATCTCAAGAGATGGCTATGGAACAGAGATAACATTGTATTCGGCTTGCTTATTCTTTTGGTTTCAGGAGTATATAATTTCTTTAAAATTTCAGTTGACTAAACCTTGCACATTTTGATTCCATTCTCATCAATATAATTTTTCTTTTTTCAATCTCTTCATTTTATGTATCTTGAATTGTTGGTAAAAGGGTAATTATACAGATCACTTGAGAAATAGGTTTACCTAGTTGTGAAAGAGTAATGTCTAAACGTGGATGTAAATATTCAAAGGTGGTGATCTATAATCCTAACACAGGACAGTCCAAACCATTACGTATAATGAAAGGAGGGAAGGATTATGCAATTACTATTTTTTGGGTATGATCCAATCAACAATAATACAAAGTACTGTCTATGTCAATCAGAAATAGCCTTGTCATTGAGCATGAAGTTCTGACATTAGGAATCAAAAAACGAGCTTGGAGAATGGTTGAATGTTCCTTACCACCACACTATCCTTATTCTCCAATATGTATCAATGGAGTTCTCTATTATTTAGGTTATTATGGCCAGGATACTAAGGCAAAGAGGGACTCATCAAAGTTGATAAATTACAAGAGTAGAGAACGTGAAGCTTATGTGAGAGTGATTTCAAAAGACTTTAGTATCAGCTCTAAATTGCTTGGCTTCTAATTCTCATCAACTAAGAGGAAAACATAAGGTATTCATTGTTCCTCCTTCAATACTTTGGTTAAAAAATCCATCTGTCTTAACACTAGCTAGATTAAGGTTACAATCATCATTTGTGATCTATTAATTGGCTTATTTTGTAATTCGTATGATTTATAATCTCAGGAGAAGGCTATGGAACAGAATGAGCATAACATGGTCTTTCAACTTGTTTATTAGGAGCCTACCTTATTCTTTTGGTTTTAGGTGTATTTCATTCTATTTTAGTTGACTTAGCTTTGCACATTTTGATTCCATTCTTATCTTCTTCTTTTTTCAGTCTCTTTAATTTCATGTATTTTGGTAAAACAAATAACTTGGCACAGAGAAATAAGATTTACGATGAATTATTTATGGATTTCCAAATCGTTTTAACTAATGTAATATTGTTGAATTTATTTCAGTTGTTATATTGGTTAGTCACAAAGTGGCTGGTTGGTTGCTTTGGTTTAAAGAGAGTTCTGTTTGATGCTTTTGTCTGTCACTCGATTTTCTTCCTCATACTTCTTTACTTCTAGCTGCCTTCCTCAGGATTAAGTGAATGATCTCTATCTCTTTTTTTTACTCTGTTCTCTCAATCTGGTACAAGTTTTGACTGATGTATCTTTGCAGTATCCTTCATCTTTTTTTCTTCTATATGTTATAGTTTTTTTTCGTGTTTGTATTTCACCATCTTGTATTCTACATCCCATTGCAATTTCAATACAAAAACTTTACGAAAAAAAACTCTTCTCCCATATATTCTTTATTAAATTAAATTAAAAAAGTAAAATAAGAAAATCGGGAAACAGAGATTCGAGGAACAGTTAAATAGTACTTTAAACCCTTGAGGCTGGTCCGAGTTTGAACTCATTTAGTGGCTCTGTCTCTTGCTTCTCTTACTCAAACTTGGGTTCTGACTTCTGACATGTCCTTGTGTTCATCTAATTTTCATGTCTCAATCTCTTCTCGATTACAATTACCTATCGAAGAAAATTATAATCCATATGGATGTCTTATTGAAATAAAAATATTTAAAAGCCAACATATATATAATCGATCACTTACTAATATAAACAGATAAATCAAAAATTACAAGTTCTAAGATGATTGTACAAAAATTGAACAAATTTATAAACATCAAGACTACTAATTAATGAGAAGATTTGTTTAACAAGTAATGATTTCAATCTTATCATCACCTCTATTTTTTCCTTATCATGAATATAACTCTATTAGGTGTAATGAAATTATTCTGTCATTTACTTTGATCATAAAATACTTTTGAATTGTTTGCCTTAGTTTATTGATGTAAAAGTTCTAGTATATTTAGCATAAATTTCATGGATTAGAAGACTATTAGATTATCTAGCTTAATGTTTGTGTTCAGAGCTTTAGGTTGAATCGATTTTAGTTAATTTGGTGCTGATAATGCTGAACTAGCCATGATCACGTTACTTTTCATTTTAAGTCAGCCAAATTACTTGATTTATAAATGATTAAAAATAGAGTATTTAAAATGACAAAACAGAGTATCCATAATTCAATTCAATTTTTATCTAAACATATATGTATTTTACTTATATCATAATCTTATTAGTTTTTCCAACAATACATTTACAATACAAGCTTGGATCCCTTGGTATTTTCAACTTATCGAAAAAATAAAAGTAAATTAGGGGGTTTATTGGAGGGTGGATTTTGATGGATTCTAATAGATTTTTTTTGTCAACAATTGGATCGACAAAACTCGATCCATAGCCTAAAATTCATCCCTAAAATCATTTTTTAAGCTACTATAATGCAGCGGGTAAGAATTGAATCCTGATGTCAAGTCATTAGCTGGATCATCCTAACCACCAGACTGAGAGCAACTCGGCGATTTTAATAGATTTTGAAATCCTTATAAATCATGTGCTATTTCGAGCAATGATTTTAAAATCCATATTCGAATTATGTGTTATTTAAGTATTAATTTTGAAACCCATATTCAAATCATGTGTTATGCATGTATTTTTTTAGTATTAATTGATTTTTTTATTTTTTTTTATTTGAGTTTAAGGATTTCTACCCATCAATAAATTCCTTTAGTAAATTTTCCTCACCACGGATAGGTTGGGAGATTAACTATAATGGGCTAATAAATAAGCCCATTGGGCGTGTTTAGTAACTAACATCTATAAAATGTCATCGTTTCTTTCAATCGTCACGAAGAAGCTAAAGGAAAGGTGATTTAAAAATTCAAAATTACAACTGCAGAGAGAAAACGAAAGAGACAATGGCGACGACGGCGAAGAATATGAAGGGTTTCTACAAGCAGACAAAAAGCAATATCACCGGAGGTATCTCCAAATCCAAGTCTTCTTCTTCCCGGAAAGTCTCTCCTAAACACGCGGCGGCTCAAGGTTCTGATGCTACACAACCCTCAGCGTTGATTTCACGCGGCTCCGTCGATCTCAATGGTAGGGGTCTCTGCATAACTATCTTATCAGGGTTTTATTTTTCTATCCAATTGTTTCGTTATCCCTTATGTTTCATGAATTTCTATAGATTCAGTTGAAATTAAATAGGGATATGAGATTTAGGGTTCAGTTGTAACATAGCTGTGAAATCATAGCATTTATGTAGTTAAACATGATGATTTATGGATTACTGTGTTTTAACAGACGATTATGACAAGAAGGAAGAGATGCTGAGACAATTTGATATGAACATGGCTTATGGTCCGTGCGTTGGTATGAGAAGACTTGATCGATGGGAGCGTGCACGACGTCTTGGGATGAATCCTCCTAATGAAATCGAGAAGCTTTTGAAAACTGAGAAAGTTGAGCAAGATTGTCTATGGCAAGGCCGTGTCTAGATGTTCTTTAATTGTTTATCTTTGACCTTGTATGAACCAGTTATGACTTGCAAAATGGTTGGGATGTTTGGTTCAGCCACTGGCTGGATCACCCACATCTTATGTTTTTAATCTCAGTAATGTTAAACCTTAGTGATGAAATGCATTTTGGTTGATCCAAAACTTCAATTAGTTGTATACAAAATTTCATATCACAGAACAGTAAAGTTACAATATGTTGAACCTTCTCTCAATTCTCAAATGAAGCTGAAGCACTATATAACCCAGGAGCCTGTGGGGAATGCCACACAATCTGGGAGGCTTGAGTCACAATGGCCTCTGATGGATTAAGATTCTGCAGAGTATGGTTTTACCTTCTCACTATCTCCTTTGGCATTGGCTTAACTACTTCTGCAAGAGGATTATAGTGAGCTCAGGAACCAGCGTGGAGCTAATATGCAAATGAAATGTCTACACTCCACAGAGCAGGGAATTACACTCGTGTGTAGATGTTGAACATATGCCCTTCAATGTTCAGGATTTTGTGGAGACGTTAAATAGATGCCCTTCAATGTCTGGGACGAAACCTTTATCTATCATTTCTGCTCTAACTATCTCATAGGTAATTCGGTTTGGGACTAGACCTTCCTCCAACATCTCATTCAAAAGCCTGTTTGCTTCCTCCAACTTTCCCTTTTGGGAGTATCCTTGTAGAAGCACATTATATGATGCTACATTCATCCGCAACTTCCTTTCTTTCTCCATATGTGTTCTCATGTTCGTTGCTGCCTTCAGATTTCCTTCCTCACAGTAGCCTTTCATCAATATATTATATGTCAAATGTCTAGGTTTCATACCCATCTTTGATATTCCTTTCAGAAGTAGTGCAGCTTTTCTCGACTCTCCTTTACTGCAATAACCCTCCATTAGTATGTGATATGTCACAAGATCAGGAAGTCCTTTACTAGTCAATTGATCGAAAAGCTTCTTAGCTGTTTCTATGTTACCGTTTCTACATAGACCAGCAATCAAGCAATTATAAGTTTCGATATTTGGTACAATCCCTTCTCGTTCCATCTCTTCCTTCAGTGCAAATCCATCATCGATTTTCCCTAGCTTACAATACGCATCTATCAGCATGTTATACGTTCTAGCAGTGGTAACAATTCCTTGGCCTTTAATTGAGTCAAACATATCAAGAGCTTCCTTCAGCATATCGTTCTTACAAAATCCATTTATAAGCGAGTTGTAAGTAATTAAATTAGGCTGCACACCTGCACTGACCATCTTATCGTGCATATCAATAGCCTCACTTATCTTACCTCCACTGCACAAACCTTTTATCAGTGAATTATAAGTGACCACATTCGGTATCACGTCTTGCTCCAGCATCTCTTTAAACACTTTCATACTTCCCTGAAGGTTGTCATCTTTCCAGAAGCCATCAATCAATATATTGAATGTAGTCAAGTTCGGGGGTACATTATTCTCCACCATTTCCTTCAAAACCGCATCTGCTTTGTACATTTTCCCAATTCCGCCAAGCTTGCAGTACCCATCAATGAGAGTGTTATAACTAACCACATTTGGAGAATATCCATACACTTTCATGTCCTCCATAATGTCCCTAGCTTTGTTCATTTTCCCTGATTTGCACAATGTGTTAATCAAGACATTGAAAGTGAATACGTTTGGTTGAATCTTCCTCCTAATCATCTCCTTATGTAGATATTCAACATCCGCAGACCGATTCTCCTTAGACAACGCAATCATCAGAGGCTTGCAAGACAAAACCGATAACTTATACCCATAATAACCTGCACGCTTAAACGCCTCAAAACCTAACTCGAATCTCGAATTGTTCACATATGACAACACCAACATATCGGCAATTATCGAATTGATGCAAACATTGTCACACATTGAAATTGCATGGAAAACCGAGTGAACCGGATGATCAGTTCCATTTCTCACAAATCCATCAAGGAAAGATCGGATTTTGGAGTACCTTTTTGCATTTGCAAGAGAATGTAAGAGCCTAAATGTGAGCTCAAGCGAAACAGAGATGTTACGGTTCTTCACTAACCAAGTGTAATACCTGAGACACAAATCAGGGTCGAGCTCAGAACTAACTAACTGTAGAAACAGTTGATTAGGGTTTATGTCTTTCACATGAAATCCGAGCTTTGACCAGTGCTGCTTCTCTATGAGCTCGGCAATGACAGTCACATCATCTCTGGGTAGACAAGTCTTCTGGGCGATCGTAGCCGAAGAAGAAGAGTACTTTCTCGGTAAAACATTTATCAAATTCGAAATTTTTCTCCTTACGACTGGGAATTTGAGGAACATCGATTTCGAATTTAGGGTTCTAGAATTTTGAACGTATCAGGCATCTCCTTTGTTTCCAATTTTTAGTCCTCAAACTTTACAATATACATTTCAGATTTTTTTTTCTTTACAAATGACTCTAGTAACTTCACAATTTACAAAATTACCACTGAAATTTCTTTTTCAGTTGGACCTGACACACTACATGGTCATCTTGCTCGAACAAAACATATGTAATAGAAAAGATTTATTCTGAATCATCTCTTAACAAAATTTTCAACTTTTGGTTCCTTGCATTACAAGCCATTACAACAAAAATTGGTTCTCATCAATCTTCTGTTGTCGCCACTTGTTTTTGGCGAAGCGCTCTCCAACCAATATCACGTCTAAAGAAACCTCCAGGCCAATTGATCTCTTGGACGGCCTGATACGCTCTTTCGCGTGCCTCTTCCAAGTCTGTACCCTTAGCCGTGACCCCAAGAACACGTCCTCCAGTTGCTACAACATTCCCTTCTGAATCGAGATCCGTTCCTGCGTGGAAAACCTTCACTCCAGGAGCAACTGCTTCAGCTTCTTCAAGGTTTTTGATGATAGTTCCTTTCTCATAAGCACCAGGGTATCCTTTACTTGCCATTACAACCACCATTGCTGAATCTTTTGACCAATCAAGTGATACGCCATTTAGTTCGCCTCTACATGCCGCTAGTAAGACTTTCGCTAGGTCAGACTCTAGGCGCATCATCAGTACCTGTGTTTAACAAGAAGCTGCATTGTTTAGAACAACAATCAAATCAAGACTATAACTGGTTTTCTCTGAAAAGGTGTGTTTCTCACCTGACATTCTGGATCTCCAAACCGAACATTGAACTCAATAAGCTTGGGTAAACCGGATTTCTTCTCGATCATGAGCCCAGCAAACAGAACTCCGACAAACTTGCAACCTTCTTCTGCCATTCCTTTAACAGTGGGATAAATTATAGACTCCATTACCAAATCCTGTAGCTCCTTAGTTAAGACCGGCGCAGGAGAATACGCTCCCATTCCACCTGTGTTGGGACCGGTATCTCCATCTCCAACCCGCTTGTGGTCCTGAGCAGATTCTAGGGGAATGGCGTTTTCTCCATCCACAAGTGCAAAAAAGGAAGCTTCTTCTCCTTCCAGAAACTCCTCCACAACTACCTGACATCCTGCAGAACCAAACACACCTTTGACCAGTATCGAATCAACAGCTTCAAAAGCCTCCTCTAGTTCCATAGCAACAGTGACTCCTTTTCCAGCTGCTAATCCGTCTGCTTTGACCACAATAGGTACCCCTTGTTCTTGAATGTATTCTTTCGCCGCAGATGCATCAGAAAATGTTTTATACTGCATTCGTTCGGATATAACAACATCCAATTAATATTCCTCATAATCATCTTAAGACCTTATGGATTTTTAAACACAGCGAATGGGAGAGATTTGGTAATGATGAATACTAAAAAGAGCGAGCAAGGCAGACCTTAGCAGTAGGGATATTGTACTTGTGACAAAGATTCTTCATAAAGTTCTTGGAACCTTCCAAAGCAGCAGCTTGTGAAGAAGGACCAAAGGTAAGGATACCTGCCTCAACTAAGTCATTGGCGAGTCCCGCAACAAGAGGCACTTCAGGGCCAACAACCACTAACCCGACATTCCATTTTTGACAGAAAGAGATTACAGCTAAACTGTCTGATATGTCAAGGTCAGGTATACAAGTAGCATCCCCGGAAGTGGAGATACCGGCGTTTCCCGGTGCGCATAACACTGAATCGCAGGAAGGAGATCGTTTCAAGGCGTGACAAAGGGCATGTTCTCTCCCTCCTCCACCAATTACAAGAACATTCACTTTCCCTTCTGCAGAAGTCAAAACGATATCAGTACAAATCTATTGATTACAATCAATCACTGCCGGTTATTCCTCACAATATGATAAAATTCTATCTCAAACTAATATGAAGAGAATGAGCATTGACGTTCATATTCAAACTCTGAAACATCACATTCAACAACTGAATATAGAGACTACCAAATTTCTATATTCATCAATGGGCCTAAGAAATATTAGTCCACTTGGTTATCAAGTTGAAAGCAAAAGGGTATCGTTGAATATTACCTGAACCGCTGTTACTGCCGGAAACAACCGAAATAGACGGCTCAGATTGCTCTGAGACGCACCGAAGAAAAAATTGGCGTCTTTGGAGTCGGTTCGAAGAGTCACGAGAGCTAAAGACGTGATTAGTTGTATCGAATTTGAGAGGAGCAAGAAAGGTAAAATAATTGGAATTGGAAGTGGGGAATCTGAGGGAGAGAAGAAAGGGTTTAGGTGAGTTGGAGTTGTTGTAGTTCGAGAAGAGATTGATGGAAGAAGAGGAGACATGAAAATTCGATGAACACAACGACATGTCGATCACGAAAATAAAATTAGATAAACAACTTGTTTGTTTCACTAATTGTTCCTAATTACAATCAAAAAGAAGAAAAATGATCCTAATTACAATCTGAACTGATCCGAATTACAATCAAAAAGAAGAAAAATGGTTCCTAATTGGCTAATTCTACCAAAACCGCAGAAAAATTGAAGAAGAAGATTGAAGATGAAGATTGAAGAAGAAAGAAGAAGAGGAAAGAAGAAGATTGAAGAAGAAGATGAAGCGTAAAGAAGAAGAAGAGAAGAGAGATTGAAGATTGAAGAAGATGAAGCTTAGGAAGAAGAACATGAAGCGTAGGAATAATAAGAAGAAGAAGCTAAGAAGATGAAAGAAGAAGAAGATGAAGTAGCGTGTGTTTAGCGGCGATAAAGAAAGAAGATTTGGCTGAAGTTTTAGATTAGGTTTATAATTTCGGTTATCAGTTAACCAGACCGAACCAACCCGAATAAACTAACCAAAATTACAATTGATTTTCTTCCATTTAACCTGAAATTAAAACTAATAACCGACCGATTTGTCCAAATCTTGGATCGCTTCGGGTCGGACAAATCGGTCCAGTTTATATTCTCAGGGCTAGATATTATGAGTAATTTGATCATTATTTATCATTGCTAATTATCTAATAATTATATGTCATTTGATAATTACAAGTGGGTTGGCATTCAATAATCAAATTTGTATAGATTTTGTGTGTTATAAGTATGTTATATTCTTACTATAAAAATTACATTATATTTTTGAATTACAACAACTTTTCATCATAAAAAAATAAATATACTCAAATACATAAAAAACAAAATAATAATAATATACAAAATTAAATATGTACAGAATGTTATTAACATAAATTAAATATTATTAGTTTCCTTTTAGTAGTTAAAATTAAATATAATACGGGTATATCCTAATTATTTATTAAATTTGCAATGTGCAATCCTCATATTTGCTTATGTTCCAAACAAACTACCATTACATTCTCAAGAGTTTTTCCTAGAACAAGTTATATCCTATATTTTTAGCCCAAATTAATTAATTACAATGAAATTTATAAAAGATGACTTACTCAATTTAGAAAAGAAAAAAAAACTCCATTTGTTGATTAACTAGTTCCCAGATATTATTAACTAGATATGGAGCCGTGCGATGCACGGGTTTTATGAAAAAGTTACATATATATAGACATGTATTATATTTTAGATAATTTTTAAGAATCCCATTAATTATTAATTTGAAACTCAATTTTATATCATAGGATATATATATACACGTATTATATTTTAGATAATATTAAAGAATTTCATTGATAACTAACTTTTGAAACTCAACTTTATATAGTATGATTTTAAACCCAACTTTATATAATATAATACTGAAATTTTTGAATAACTGAATTTGACGTGGAAAAATTTCGTTGATTACTATCATTTGAAATCCAACTTTATATAATATGATTTTATAATTACAAATAAAGATAAATATTTATAGTCTTTTTTGTGGGATGACTGAGACAAATATTTTGTGATAAATATAATAATTTATATTAAAAAATATTTTAAAATATATAAAAATACCGCAAAATTTTGGATCATCAAATTTGACACGTATAAGAATCTCATTGATTACTAAATATTGAAACCTCATCTTATGTAATAGGATATAATAAGATACTCCAAAATCTTATATTATTAGATTTGACATGTATATGAATCTCGTTGACTATTAAATTTTGAAACCAAACTTTATATAATAAGATTTAAAAATCTCGTTGATAACTAATTTTTGAACCCATTTTTATACAATAGAATACTGAAATTTTTTGAATCATTGAATTTGATGTGGAAAATCTCGTTGATTAATAATCTTTGAAACCCAACTTCACATAATATGATTTTATAATTATAAATAAAAATAGTTGTTTACAATCCTTTTAATGGTAGGATTGATCGTTGGATTTAAAAATATTTATTTACAATCCTTTTATTGGTATGATAGATCGTTGGATTTGACACGTGGAATAATCATGTTAAATAGTAATTTTGAGAAACCTTACTTTACATACTAAGATAAGATTATTATTCTATAATTAGTAAGAGATAAATATTTATACTTTTTACAATTCTTTTTTTATGTTAGGATTGTGAATAAAAATAAATATTTCTTGATAGAGATAAATATATTTTGAAAATATGTTTTAATTTATTTTCAATAGATAGATAGATACGAAATTTTTTTTGATCGTTGGATTTGACACGTGGAAAAATACTGTTAATTAGTATCTTTTAAAAACCTTATTTTATATAATAAGATATAAATACAAATTTTTTTTGATCATTGGATTTGACACTTGGAAAAATATTGTTAATTAGTAGATTTGGGAAAACTTACTTTATATAATAAGATAAGATATAAATATTAATATTTTTTTTTACAATTTTTCTTTTTTGTGTTAGAATTGTGAATAAAGATAAATATTTCATGATATAGATAAATATACTTTGAAAATATACTTTAATTTATTTTTAATATGGAAATATCAATTTTTATTTATCGTTGGATTTGACACGTTGTAAAATCTTGTTAATTAGTGACTTTGATAAATCTTACTTTATATATAAGATTTTTATTTTATAATTAGTAAGTGATAAATATTTATATTTTTCTTATAATTTTTTTTTGTGTTAGGATTGTGAATAAAGATAAATATTTCTTGATAGAAAAAAATATATTTTGTTGATATATTTTAGTTTATTTTTAATAGATAAATACAAAAAAATTTCTGATCGTTAGATTTGACACGTATAAAAATTCTGTTAATTATTGAGAAACTTTATTTTATATAATCAGTTACGAATCTATTCAGTGATGTCAGAAATATAAACAAAATTACCAGAAAAGCAAATGATAACTAGTAATATTTATAGGTGAAGAGGCCAATGAATGCCTTCTTTCCGACAAGGTAACGGAGCAGGCAAAGCTATGTGCGACGGCATCTTCTCTCCCGGCATCATTACCGATACATCCACCACCGTACTCACCGGAATCTGCCATATCACGTTTTCTTATGATTAATATAAAAATAATCTCAATTCTTTTAGCCTCGGAATTTTTAATCCTTTTGAATAAAGAAAAATAAATATTTTTTTGTATAAAGAAAACTAAATACTGAACCAACCCAATTGTTTAAACATGTGTGAAGCATCCGGAAGGATACATAATTTGTTATTGCAACTTAATTTAGAAGAAAGCAAAGAATAAATTACAACTTGTGTTTTGCTTGTAATTCACTTTCAAAGTTGTATTTTTTCAATATAAATTTAAAGAATGTTTTTTTATTTCAAAGGTATTTTGCACCGAAAAGTAATTTTCTTTTGCAGAAAAATAAAACATCTAAGTAGCAAGTTAATGCGCTTCTGCTTTATAAAGAGGACAAAAAAACTTTTTGAAATAAGCTTTAATAATTCAAATTGTTTGTTTTGTTTACCATGGATGCTTGACCAGCAAGTTTGTGGAACTGAGTGGACCCATCTCTACTCTGGTTCTGTCTTTGTCTCATCCGATGAGGTGAATCAAATGAAGAATTCTCAGGCCTAAAGAGATGTTCAAAGATAGCCATGATTAAGAACATGGAGATGAGTATCGCTGTGGCTACAAACCCAAATGAGATTGCATTCATCGACGTAGATGATCTCCATGGTCCTTCACTTTCTCCATCTTTGTTACTGTATATGCTCCACGAGCTTGACCTGTTCATATTTTTCTTCTCCTATGCGAAATTTGAGCCAGAAGAACCCAGAGGAGTCTTTTGCTAGATGAAAAATCAGAAATCTAAATCAAAATCCAAGTTTATAAACAATTTTCTGGAATTCGATGATTCTATGGAAAACAAAAAGAAGAAAATGATTGAGATATCTTGACGTAATGGACAACAAAATTCAGGTTTTTTTTTTTTTCAACTCTGTGTTTATGTGAATGAAGATGAAGTAACAGAGCAGAGAAGAAGGAAACAAAAACACACTCTGTACTATGTTAATAATGGGTTGTGTATCTATATATAGTTACAAAATGTTATATTTGTATAATAAATAATATTATATAAAGATAAAGTATGAAAAGAAGAATTAAGAGAGAGTTAGTGTGATAATGGTCCCTAATAAGTAGTAGGAACAAACATAAATATCGGTCTTTTGATCCTATATTCCTATGATCTCATCTTCTTCAAGACCTTTACTGTCTTTTGCTGCAACTGACAACTCCGCACTTCTACCTTTTTTCCAATTTATTTCACTTCTAGTTTCACCATCATAAGATTACCAATTTATTTCATTTCTAGTTTCACCATCATAAGATTAACTTCATTTCCTAAATAGATGACTCAAATAGTTCTAGTATCACAGATTCAACTCTTCTTCACAAAAGTAAAATTTTAAAAGAGCATTCACAGAGTAGACTTCAGACGCTAAATCAAGTCTTATAGATTCAATTGTTTATAAAATTACTTAATTGCCTAAAACATCACTTAACTTGTCTAATGTTCCTCTCTTACATCTTTCAAGTGGAATTAGACTTATGTTAAGTTATTTTGTACTATAATGTTCGGGTATGAATAATTGTTGTTGAGAATGAAATAAATTAAATACTTAAAAGGATTCTTTACGTAACAAACCTTTGGAATTGATATGTATTTGAAAAACGATTACGAATATTAGTTGGTGTAATTGGGGAACAGAAACAAATGTAAAGAAAAAGCTAAATCGACTGTTTCTTTTTTTTTGCTTTCCTTTTTATTTTGTTCTTTTTAGATTTGTTTTTAATTAAATAAATACAGAGTTCAGACCGTGTTTCGGCTCTGGGGTGGATTTGTTTTTCGTACGCTACACATGGAGACTATAGGGGGCACGACAAATTCGGCGAAGTCTTTCGGCATTGCACTCGGAGGTGGAAGCTATTCTTTGAGCTATGGACTCTCTGATTCTTTCCCAAATTCTAGAAGTGGAGTTAGCTACAGATTGTTCGGATCCGCTGAAGTTATTCCTCAACCCAGAAGATTGGCCGGCTTTCCAACCATACCAAGAGGATTTTGACAGGTTGAAGTCCCTTTTTAGTGTTTTCTCCCTACATGTAATTCCACGCTCTCTTAATCATAAGGCTGATGCTCTCGCTCGTTCTTCTAGAGAGTCACCTATTGGTTTTAAAGTGTAATTTATTTGGTGGTTTATTAATGTGTGTTTGAAAAAAAAAATACAATGTATTTAAAATATATATAAGGTTTATATTCGTTGTCTACTTTAAGAAATTGGTATGAAATAAGTTATATGCTGTTTAGAAGCAAGTGTGACATCTTTTTGTTGTTTCATAATAATAATTGAGGATGGGGCCTACGTGTCATAAGAAAAGAACAACAAAAGAGAGCCTATTGGTTGCTTTTTAAGAAACGTTTAATTACTTTTACGTTTTGTCAATTAATAAGATTTCAAGTACTTACCTTAATTAAGGAAACAATGATGTATAATAATTTGCCGCTAAGTCCACTTTAGCTTAACAAGGTAATTCTGTCCAAAGTTCTGTATTGTATTGTAGACCTGCATTCCATGAACATACGTTATTCATCTACGTTATGAGAGAACTACGGTATCAATAATCTATACGTTTATATGTTAAGGTCAATTATAATGTAAACATAATACTTTATTGCACTTTTTATGTTTGCAACCTATAATTTATTTAATCTAATAACAAGTACAATAACTAGTATTTTCTTTGTTTGCACGTTCAGCAATTTGAGGGCATAAATAAATGTACAACCAAAGATTTTTTTAAAGATAAAAGAAGGCATGCTTTCTCTCCACAATAATTGGATCGATAACATCTAATATATAGTTTATTAGATAAACGCGAATCTGAAAAATCGAATTTGGTGGAGATAACAACAAAAGTTATACTCATTCATTTGATGGAACACATTTTCCGAATACTTTGCTTTCTTGAAACTCTTAATCAACTAAGAAAAATAATTAGAATTGTAAAGATTCACTTCAACGAAAGTGAACAACTGTGCGTTCGTAAATACTCATAGAGTTGCCTCGATATAATTAACAAACATCAAAACACTTTAACTATTTAACATGATAATTCTTTCTAGACATGAATATATATTGTGTGGAACTGTTAATAACACATTTGTACTTTGAATAACATATTTGTACTCTAGAGGTCAAATGGTAGCACTTGACATATATTATACACATTTAGATGAGTACACCGTAATTATAATTGTAGATTTTTATAACAATTAAAAGAATTACTGTCATAGCTAGCAAGAGTAACATTCAGATAACGTACGCTTAACTAACTACTTCCTAACAATGATCAATAACATATAATATTATAATATAATGAACAATTAACATACTGATAACGTAAACTTAATTTGTTACTTTCGTGTAACATTCCACTAATTATGTATAATCTCTAAGATCATTTCTAACCACCTCTACTTTCGACTCTAAAATAGAGGAATGCTATATTTCCTTTATATTTAAGAGAGTGTTAATTTTTATTATATTTTAGAGGTGAGATTTTTAGAGTATGTAAAAATGAAATATACTTAGAATATTTTCTATTAGAGTAAGAAATAAAAGTATACATTGGAATAAAACACACATGGAGTAAAAAATGGAAAAATACAAGAGATGGTCTAATAAGAAGTAATATACTGTTTATTCAACAAAAACAAAATCAAGATATGACTAATACAGGTTCTCGACTTAATAAGTCAAAAGCTAAGGTGAGGAAACCAGGAGTTAAACCTGTCCAAGGATTGGTTTTTGGATTTGCTTTAAATGAGGTGGTGTTCTCTTCCGCGGGTAAACGGTTACGCCTTGAAGATAGACCTGTAACAGGTTTCGTTCGAGTATCGTCACCTCTACCCGTTGTTAAATCTAAGGAACAAATGGATCCCCAATCTCCAATAGGAACTCCCTTATCTTCTACGAATATGGTGTCTGATAAGGAAGACAGTGAACCTCCGGGCATGGAAGTGGCAGAGGCGAATGACTTTGTTCCGGAAACCCAATAAGGGGTTGTCCCGGCAATTTTATTGTTTCATCTATCTTTTTTCTGGATGAATTGTCTTTTTTGGAATTGTCGGGGGGCGAATAAACCTAAGTTCAGGAGATTTATTCGTTATATTCTCAAGAAACAAAACATTGATATGTTAGCCTTATTTGAGACTCATGTAGAAGGCACTAAAGCACACAATATTTGTCAGAATTTAGGTTTTGATAAGTCTTTTTGTGTGGATGCTCGAGGCCAAAGTGGTGGTCTGTGGCTTTTATGGCGTTTAGATTTCAGAGTAATTGATGTTCTTAATTCTTCCGAGAAGTTTATTCATGCCCGAGTCACAACTAGTAATGATGTTCTTCATGTTTTTGCTGTCTACGCAGCCCCCCTCAGCTAGTAGGAGGAGTTCTTTGTGGCCTGTTTTAAGTGATATCATTCGCCCGATAAGTGAACCTGTTCTTATTGGGGGTGACTTTAATACTATAATTCGTCAGGATGAG
>OVAX01003738.1:0-17427 GCA_900406405.1 Lepidium africanum | reverse complement strand
TTGATCTTCCAGGGCTTACAAAAGTTGCTGTTGGTAAGTAACATTAACTGTACTCCATGCTGGAACAGTAGAGCAAGGAGTTAGGTCCATCTCTCTAGTAATGTAGTATGAGGCAATAGATTCTCTACCCTAGGTAGTTTAGCCCTGACACTAAATATTTGTTATGGTTGATGCAGAGGGGCAATCTGAAAACATAGTAAAGGACATTGAAAACATGGTTCGGTCTTACATTGAAAAGGTATAAGGAAATCCTTACTTCCAGACCCTTAAATGTCTTATTGGCAGCTTATTGCCACGTTTAAATTTGGTTGGGTAATACATTCTTTTCTGTTGAGCAAAAGAGTTAACATTATTCTATTTTATGTTTAATTAAATCTACTTAAAGCCCAACTGCCTCATTTTGGCAATTTCACCTGCAAATCAAGATCTTGCTACCTCAGATGCAATTAAAATCTCCCGTGAGGTCGATCCATCTGGTAAGCATTTTGAAAACTATTTATTTGCAAGCAAAATAACCCAACCCAACACATTATGCTGTCATCCTATATCTGTTATATTCTATGTGATCTCCACAGGGGAGAGAACATTTGGTGTCTTGACAAAGATTGACCTTATGGACAAGGGGACTGATGCAGTAGAAGTAAGTTGCCTTATTCAATTATAGAATAATTGTAGTAAATGCGTTGGAAATGCGGAATAAGTTTTTTGTCATTAGTGTATGATATGATGTTTGAGCTACAGCATGCTAATTTTTATAGTAAACATAATACAGATGCTTCCTGATTAATGTTCATTGTGTGCACCACTGCTTACAAAATGATGTTTATATGCTTAGATTCTGGAAGGAAGATCTTTTGCCTTATCCAATTATAGAGTCGCTGTAGTAAATGCGTTGGAAATGTGGAATAAGTTTTTTGTAATTAGTCTATGATATGATGTTTGAGCTACAGCATGCTAGTTTTTCTAGTAAACGTAATACAGATGCTTCCTGATTAATGTTCATTGTGTGCACCACTGCTTACACAATGATGTTTATTTGCTTAGATTCTGGAAGGAAGATCTTTTAAACTCAAATATCCATGGGTTGGTGTTGTCAACCGTTCCCAACAAGATATTAACAAGAATGTTGACATGATTGCGGCTCGGAAAAGAGAGAGGGAATACTTTTCCAATACTACAGAGTATAGGCACCTTGCTCACAAAATGGGTTCCGAACATTTAGCAAAGATGCTCTCCAAGGTAAGTGCTTACAAAGATTAGGTCTGGTAGATGAGAGTTTCACACATCGATTGGTGCTAATTTTCTTAGCTACAGGCTCGAAAACAGATATAAGTATTAAAAGTTCCTACGAGAAAAGTAGGAAATTTATGGCAAAGCTCAGCATGATTCTCTGTATACAACCATCAGCACAGATTCTAACTGCAAATTTTTGTTGTTGTTATTGTTGTTGCACAGCATCTAGAACGTGTGATCAAGTCCAGAATTCCAGGCATTCAGTCACTTATTAACAAAACTGTATTAGAGCTGGAAACTGAACTAAGTCGCCTTGGAAAGCCTATTGCAGCTGATGCTGGGGTAAGATTGTGTATTCTTCTGTCTTTGATTGTACTGGTAGCTATCAAGATTGATTGTCAAATGTGTATCAAAGATTTATATACTGTTTTGGTGCAGGGGAAGCTGTACTCGATAATGGAAATATGTCGGCTTTTTGATCAAATATTCAAAGATCATCTTGATGGAGTGTACGTTTTGACTCTTGTTGTTTCAAATTGATTTATGCTGCAAATGTTTAAGATTAAACCATGAGTTGTCATTGCGTCTGAGTAGATATTTCAAGTTTTAACCCCTGGGAAACTACAGAAAGAAAATAATAATTTTGAACTTATGGTTAATTACACAGGCGTGCTGGTGGTGAAAAGGTGTATAGTGTATTTGATAACCAACTTCCTGCGGCTCTGAAGAGACTGCAGTTTGACAAGCAGTTAGCGATGGACAACATTCGCAAGTTGGTCACTGAGGCTGATGGTTATCAGCCTCACTTGATTGCTCCTGAGCAAGGTTACCGTCGTCTCATTGAGTCTTCTATTGTCTCCATCCGAGGCCCTGCTGAAGCATCTGTTGACACTGTACGTATTCTTAAACCTCATTCTTTGAAACAAACTCCATCAAAAGCCTGGAAAAAAAACCAATAAGCATTTCTGGTGTTTTTTTTTACTAGGTTCATGCCATCTTGAAGGATCTGGTTCATAAGTCTGTGAATGAGACTGTGGTACGTTCTATTTTTCTTGTAGTAATGTATATCTATATATATCGGGGCCTATTTATATCTCCAACAACTTAGTACTTTTGCACAATGTTATAGACAATTTTAAACATATGCAGGAACTAAAGCAGTACCCAGCTCTGAGAGTGGAAGTGACAAACGCGGCCATAGAGTCGCTGGATAAAATGCGGGAGGCTAGTAGGAAAGCAACACTGCAGCTGGTGGACATGGAGTGCAGTTACCTCACTGTTGATTTCTTTAGGAAGCTTCCCCAGGATGTTGAGAAGGGCGGTAACCCCACACACTCCATTTTTGACCGTTACAACGATTCTTATCTCAGACGAATTGGTAAGTTAAAAGCATATATATAGTCATGTGGTGAAGTATATATGTCTATCTCACCCACCTTACACATATGGTACAGGATCCAATGTTCTGTCTTATGTGAACATGGTATGTGCTGGCTTGCGGAATTCAATCCCCAAGTCCATTGTCTACTGCCAAGTCCGAGAAGCCAAGCGCAGTCTCCTCGATCATTTTTTTGCCGAGCTCGGTACCATGGACGTAAGTTTTCTCTTGCCATTTGTCTTTAAACATAGAGAAGTGTCATCTGGGTAAACACTGAGTGAACAAAGCTGGTAAATTCCAACAGATGAAGAGGCTCTCGTCGCTGTTGAATGAAGATCCAGCAGTAATGGAAAGACGTGGTGCTATCTCTAAGCGGCTGGAGTTGTACCGAGCTGCCCAATCTGAGATAGACGCTGTCGCTTGGTCCAAGTGAAACCAGCATTACATGCTGAATATTTTGGTCGGTTCTGATTGGTGTGGCTCAGACCAGGAACAGGGATTTAGGTTCTGTAATTTTTATAAGATGATCTTCCCGATACCATGCCGTATCGCATTATATAACATCACATTGTTTGTTATGCCTTTTTGTTTGTTGTTCATCACCCGATATAACTAAGATTTACATATCGACATTTGTTTGTTATATAGATCTTTTGGTGTCTATGTTATGCCTTTATTCTTATCTTCCAAGCATTGGGCCTCGAGATATATAACTTGGATTCTAAACCAGTGATTGTATGCGTCTTTCTTTTTGGAAAGACATTATGCATATTTGGCTTCCGTGGGAATGAGTATTTATACTACAAAATTCCTCCGAAATACAAATGTTTATCAAACCGTCTCCTTTGTGGAATAGGCTTTCTAAAGTTCGAGCTTGAAGGCACATAGGGCTACGATTTTAGTTCTGAAGCCTTGCATGGCAATTGAACTAAGGCAGTTTCTCAATCACCTATAGAGTCGAATACGTATGCCCATTTTCGATCTGTTAGTTTCAATGTATGAGACTACTCTGTTTGGATCCTGTTTTATGTTATTTCTATACTGTAGTTATACTGTTTAAAAAAAAAAGAAGACAACTTATACTTTGAGAATTTAACATTAAAACCCCTCAACTATTGTCAGATCCATATTTGAAACCTTAGCTATTTTGATTGAAATCTAAACCCTTCAAGCTTGATTCCGTTAATGAAAAAATTCCTCCATTAACAGTTCCGTTAATTATTAAAATTATTTATTTTCTTTAGTAAAACGACATAATGTTTACATTTGTTTCAACAACACAACATTTTACTCTCACAATCGAAAGCAACACAACGTTTTACTTTTGCGATAAAAACATCAAGCCATCCGTATTATTAAATCTAAAATTTATAAAGTTTCAAAAATAAGCTTAAAAGAGAGTGAAAATATTTTTTTGAAGGTTATAGTCCACAAATACAAAAAAAAAAGAGTATTTGTGCCAAAAATATAAAAGCTATTAATTATCAAAAGTAAGCTTAAAAGCAAGTGAACATAAAGTCTATAGTTCCAAATATTTACCAAAATGAGTTTTTATGCCAAAAAATGTAATATCTATAAATTATTAAATATAACCTTAAAAGTGAGTGAAAAATAGATTTTTGAAGGTTATAACATAATATAANATAGATTTTTGAAGGTTATAACATAATATTGCCAGAATATCACATAATGGTTATACGCTGTAATTTCTACACCCATTTGGTGTTTATATATCATGAGTTGACAAAAAAAAAAAAAGGTTATAACTTATAAATTTACGAGAATTGGATATTTGAGCCAAAAATATATAAAATTTGTAAATTTTCAAAAAGTAAATTTAAAAGAAAGTGAAAAATGATTTTTCAAAAGTAAGCTTATTGGAGGATAAACTCAGGAAAAGAGCAGCAAGCTGGTCATCCAAACATCTCTCACAAGCCAGAAAACTCGTTATGTTAAAGGCTATGCTTACATTGATACCCACCTTCACCATGTCCTGCTTCAAGCTCCATCTCAATCTCTGCAACAAGATCCAATCAATCTTAACATGTTTCTGGTGATTCCCCAAATGAAAAAAAATATTGGGTAGCTTGGAAAAAACTCATAAAAAGAAAGACAGACAAAGTATTAAGTTTTAGAGATATTGGAGGATCACGCAACAACTGAAGAGTCTACTAGCAAGAGTACTACTAGGGAAATACAACCCAAATACATGTCTACTAGAGAGGAAAAACAACCCCACATCATTCCACGGTTGGAAGGGAATTATGATCGGACGAGAACTAGTAAAGAAAAATTGTGGCAAGGCAATTGGAATGGTAAAACAACAAACATGTGAAACGACACTTGGTTATCCGACCTTACGGCCCAGTCCAAGAGCAGCATGTAAACCTCACCGTTGCAGACCTTTTCCCTCACAATACAACAAATTGGGACATTGAAAAACTCAGACTTATCCTACCAGAATGGGAGAACGTAATACTGACTATCAAACCCAACACACTAAATCAGGAGGATGAAATAATCTGGCTTCCAAGCAACTCCGGTGAATATCAACGCGCTCAGGTTATCACGCAGCCATTGAGGACGCATTACCAACACCTACACCAATACAAGCAACTGGCAACTACTTGAATTGGAACAAAGACATATGGCAAAGACATTGTTCACCAACGCTCAAACTATTTATGTAGAAAATTGCAAAAGATGTGTTACCAATAGGAGAAAATCTGGCGAGAAGAAACTTACCAGAGTTACTATGTTGTAGCTAATGTGGTGAACCTGAGACTAATGAGCACCTCTTCCTCCACTGCTCGTATGCTATAAATATCTGGGACACAACACCACTGCAAATCGCCAGGAACGTTGACGATATTACACATATCCATGAAGCCATCAGCCATAACAAATCAATGAGCGGTCTGTCACCAACAAGGATCAGAAAAGGCCAAATCCTCCCTTGGATCTTTTGGGCTTTATGGACAGCAAGAAACATGCTTTTATTTGACAGATTAGAGATTAAAGCAGACGATATTGATAACAAGATTTTACTCTTGTTTTCAAATCCTATTATACTAAGATGTCGATGTAGTATAATAGGTGTCAATCCAACTGGGAATGTAGCTATCAATCAGGATGCAACTAACTATTCTAATCCAAGCGAGTCAAAGTGTGATTTATCTAACAACCTATATCGAACTTAAAATTAAAAGTAAAAAAGCAAATAACAATAACAGAGAAATTAAACGAAGCAGTAGACAACATAGTAATAAGTGAATTTAACGCATGGTGAGAAAACATGTTCCTAAGGAGTGAGTATCATGGATCAGCGTGTGACTCTTAGACTAACTAGGCGTTTGACAACACTTAGTAGAGCTAATCTCTAGGCAGCGAGAACATAAATAATGAATCCACTCTCGTGGCAAACAGACTCGATCAGTTTATTAATAGACCCTATCGCCATAGATGTTTGATAAGCCGATTCACACCTCAGACATTCGATCCCTCGAGCTAAGCGTGTAAATCTCTGAAGTGGTTCCTATCGGGTGCTAAAACGTCTTAGAACAAGCTCCAGTTGATTAGAATGAAGCTAGTGATGATAATACCAAATCAGAAAAGACCTACATAATTCTAACCTCAAGCTACCTAGAAAACCTAAGCTCCACGCTAACCTAACTCATCCTCAAGAGCCCTAAGTGACTACTCAGAACTCATGAAATTAACAGCAAGCATGAAGTCAATATTATATAACATTAACAATGAACTCGAACAAGAATTAAAATCAACGCTAAGCGTGAAACTGAATTGCATAAAATAACTCGAAAACTAAAGGTTTTGTTCTAAGATTACAAAAGTGAAAAAGTCTGCGTGCACGAAAAGTAGTAAAAACTAAGGTATATGTTCGATTAGAAGAAATATAAATAAATAGTAGACTTGGTACAACTCTAGGTTGAATTCGGCCTTGTAGAACAAGCCCAGGGTGCAATGGATCTCAGAATTAAGCTCGATCCAAACTCTGAAAAAGGCCCATCATATGGAAGTTATAGCCCAAGGTGTAAACCTACTCGATCTGCAGCAATGCATGTATCCAAACTCCACGTCGTGTTCGAGTGCATCTCGAGTCAAAACAAGCTCGAGTGACCCTCGAGTTCAAGAACATTCGATCTCATACTCGAGTGCCACTCGAGTTCATGCACTCTCAATCATACACTCGAGTGCCACTCGAGTTTAGGCACTCTCGAGTTCTTCTGGCTCGAGTTCTTTAGTTCTAATCTGACTCCAAGTGCAGCTCCATGTATCCATTTGTGCTCACTCCAGCTCCAATCTGACTCCAAGTAGCTCCATTCAAAATGCTCCAAAATGCCTCCGGAGCACCTGATATCTCCTCGAATGCATTGTGTATGCTAATGCAGATGAATGAAGCTATTTGGACTATAAAATGATGAGAATGTGGTAGAAATGTATGCTGAACATAGCTAAATGTGATTCCTAAAATATGCTAAAAATCATACATATCAGATACAGTCACAAAAGGACTCATAAATGCAAAAGAATGGATTATAGCTCAACAAGCTTTAAATGCTCACCAACCTCAGCAGATAATTAACTTTCTGTAGAACCTCAACCAAAACCAGATCACTATAATTGCTTCTTAGATGCAGCATGGCTAAAGACAAGCAAGGAAGCTGGATTCCAAGACCCTGACGGACGGTGTCTCTATTAATCATCTTCAACATCACATCATGTGAAATCTGCCTTAATTGCATAAGCTATGGCGCTAAGAGAAGCCATGAGTTATGCAAAGGAGATCGGACTTTCCAAGGTGATTTTCACCTCCAACTCCCTCAAACTGATAACCGCGGTTCGCAACAAAAACCAAGTTAAAAATCTCCATGGAATCCTTCATGACATCTTTGCTTAATCTCCATGGAATCCTTCATGCCATCTTTGCTTTATCTCTTTCTTTTGCTTCGTTTGCTTTCAATTTTTTTAGACAAGAAAACAATATATATGTCTGCAGACTCAATTGCTAAGTGGGCTCTTGCTAAGGCCCAAAAACAAGTTTCAGTTTAATTAATATATCTCTTTAGCGAAAAAAAGGTTAGATCCACATAGTAATAAAACAAATTAGCTAAAAAGTGTGTGAAAATTGACTTTTGGAAGGTTGTACTCATATTTATAAAAAATGAGTATTTGAAGAAATGAAAAAAAAATACAAATTATCAAAAAAAGACTAAGAAATATGCGTCACGTTTTTCTCAGTCTGGTATTTAAGATGATCTATGTAAAGACTATAACATCTAGGTTCGATTCCTCCTATCTACAAGTTTGTAGATTAAATAAGATTTTTAAAAGTTGGGTTAGGTTATAGATTGAGTCTTGTCGATCCAAATATTGACAAGAAAAAAATTAAGTGTGTGAAAATTAATTTTTTGAAGGTTATAATTTTTAGGTTATAACTATTTTTTTTGTCGTTTTATTAAATAAAGCATTATGCATACGAACTAATTAATCAAAGCTACAAATGTTTCAACATGTATAAACACATAGATATCGATAAGGAAGCTAGGAAGATCACATAAGGCGACAGGCGTGGACGTTATCGTCGTTGAACATGTTGCTCACTTTGTCATCGCCACGGTTGGTCACGTGGATGTGGCCATGACGGTCGCTGAGGTTGTAGCCGTGACGGTAGTAGTTGTAGCTTTCCCTGAACTCGCGGGTGGTATCTTTGAAGTAATGGTCGGACGAAGTGAAGTAGCGAGGCATGTCAGGGTAGGGCCAGAACTCGGCTCGCTTACCGGCTCTTCTCACCGCCTTTAGCACCTTCTTCCTCTCCACGTAGCCAACCACCGTTACTTTTTCCATCTCCAGGTTCACTTCCACCGAGTCTACCCCTTCAACAGTTCACAACGCCCCTTAAGTTACTACTTTGATATTTACAATATTACTTTATTTACTCCCATCTTTTTATTAGATGTTAATTTAGAAATAACATGGATTTTTAGGTTATTTTTTTAATGACCATTTGTATTATACAATATCATATAACTTTTTAATATTCGTATATATGAAACTAATATTTTGTTAATTTATTCGAAGACACACTTGATTAATTAATTATGAGGATACCTCTGAGTTTGTAAATGGCATGCTTGACTACCCTCTCGCATCCAGTGCAGCACATCCTTACTTTTAGGTCAATCGTCTGTTATAACCATTCGTTTATTACAAACTAATAATAATCAGTATTAATATGTGATAAGTTCATGAAGAACAAATTATTTAACAACCATAGCGATCTTTGGTGAATAAGCCAAAAGATATTATTATAATCATAGCAACATCCACTAGTGAGACAAACTTATGACATTCCGTTTCAGTTTTGTCCGATTCCCCTTATCGAATCAATAAAAAACCAAAAGTCATTTTTTAACAGACAGAGGAAAAACACATACTTCAATATTCTTTTTACGATCGAGAATCTGATCTGCCAATATGTTTTATTAATTACCTCTTTTCCTTACTATAAACTTAATTTGATAATTAAGGATTGATAATTAAGGAGATGCTAGATAGCTTAATCTGTAATTAGGTCCCTTATTTTAAAGCAACTTAAATAACTCTAGCTGGTATCAATATTACCACAAACTTAATTTGCACTCTTCATTCCATTCGGCATGTATCAGAATAAAACAAATATCGATCATGATCGATCATAAGGTCGACTAATGGAGAGTAAGCTTTATAGAAATGAAAATTGTTGTTGATTTATACCTGTAAAGAAAGTGGACGACCCCTTGGCATGGTGTGGTAATAGTTGAGGTGGTTCACACTTTTGAGCTTTGGCTTCTTGTGTGGATAGCGAAGGAACAAACAGTAAGTGATGGTTGATATGAAGGAGGACAAACCCATTTCTTTGCTCTTATAACGCGATTCTCTCTCTATATATTTGTAAGTACGTACCTACTCAGTTTGCTATAGTTTGAGAGATGATAACTAGCTAGGACTCACGAAACTTAGAGAGAGGAGGCAATAAATATGTAAACAATAAGAATAATGCATGGAGAGGAGTTTTAAATAAAGAATAAGATTAGATGGAACGGAAGATATGCTTTTGGAATCACTTCCCTTTGTAATAAGTTATGATCTCTTCTTTACCCTCCCAAAAAAAGGTTCTGAGCTCTGCGATAATATTTATTCATAGTCCAGAAGTTAATTTACATATGTATCAAGCGATACGACTCAACTCAAACTATAATTTCTGATCTTAATTAAGCTTATGTAGTGGGTAACATATATATTATCGGTTTATACATAAGTAATGCAAGTTGATGAAGATATATGATTAGTTTTCTAACTATTATATACATGGATATCATATAGTAATAATTGAATTTCATAATTAAAGCTTCTTGTAATTATAATTTATTAAAAAGGTACCGTTAGTCGTATCTTGACATAAGGTGATGGTATCAAAAAATGGAATTCAAAAGAAATGTGGCACTATTGTTAATGGTTGATGAATATAAACAAATCAAAAGAATATAAACTGTCCTGGTTTTCAGGCCTTATTGGTCATCTTCAATAAAGTGGCCGCAACCGCATTATCCAGTGCACATTTAATTTCTATATAAAGATGATTTTATTAAGTTGATTTAGAATGAATAATAATTTATATATCCACTGGAAGGAGACCACAAGACTTTTTAGGTCTATGCTCTACTCTGCAGTAAAGAAATAGAGTAGAATATATATATAGAGTGGTGGATCCAGAAACTTTTTTTACCGAGGTTATGATGTAAATCAAATAATAAAATATACTTTATAAAAACATAAAACATCGTATGTCATAAATAATGTGTTAAAATATTAAAAAAATACAATTCATAAAAAAAACATTCTACAAAACCACTATACGATATTTTATATCCTAAATAGATTGTTCGATTATGAAATGTGAAAAAGTAACTAACATTACTAAAATTAAATTTAAAATCTAATTTTGAATTTACTAGGAAATAGATACATGGACGAGGACTAGACTACAAAAACAGTTTTATGGTTTTTTGTGTACAAGAATATAGAATAGAGAAGAAGAGGAGGTTATTTAAACAGAAAAAAAAGTTAATCATTACTCAAAAAAAGATTAGGTTAATTACATTTATTTGTTATTAAATAAATAAGGTAATATTGAGTTTTTTAATAATTATTATATATATAAAAAAACTTAATCCAAAAATTAAGGATCCGATAGTTGGATCATGGCCTCTTTGGTGGACTTGTAATTTTGTTTAATTAAATAAAGTTGTTTGATTTTAATTTGTGGGTATCAATATAAGGAAATGAACCTTAATTCTATATAATAAATATACTAATTCTATATAAACAAGAAATTTCCCAATTTTTTGAGGTGTCAGATGCCCCTATTAATATGCATAAGTCCGCCGATGTATATATACAATTTATAATCTATAGACTATACATACAATTTTCATCATGAAGAATCTTCATTGGTTTGTTGTTTGATTACCGTGTCGCATACATGCATTCAACGTCTTGGATGGACTTCACAATCACAGCCCATCATCCTCTATAAGAAAGTGCATACTCCATGTATAATTGATGTTTAAGAATTTTCGCACAAGAAAACATTAAGTATTTTATATTTACTAAACAAAATATGTTTTATCATAAGTTTCAATATAATCTGATCAATAAAAAATTAATTTACAGAATTCAAACAGTCAAAAATACTAAAAACACATTAAATTTTGCATAAAAATCTTAAAACATCAACTAAAATAAAACAAAGTTTTTTTCTAAAACATCAACTAAATGAAAATGATTGATGATGTTTTCTTCTAAGCACTTCAAGAATTGAAACAGGTTATTAATTATATGTTCCGTTAGATTTTTTGTTGAAGAAAAGGAATATATTAAACAGTTTTGTTTCTATATATATTTGAAGAATAATTAATTACAGCTCCCATTTAATCTAGACGGGCAGTAGTGACAGTACCCCAAAGATGCTAAGATAATATTATATTCTCAAAAATCTTGATAGTCGGTAGAAATAAACGAAACCAAATTAATATTAAAATTAAAAGAAAAAAAAATAAAAGGAAAGAGAGCATATATTGACATGTCTCACAAGTGTCAGTATCATCCGAACTAGAAAATATCAGGAGGGGAAGGAACACGATATTCCCACGCATATATTGAAAAGACATATCTAAATGCTGATGGATGGATCGATGATCTAATAGGAGAATCAATTGAATGTTGATACCTTTAAAGATATCTTATGTGGATCGATGAGTTAGAGAAATTGGAGCATGTGCTGCTCCTGCTTCTGCTTCTACTGCATGGCCCTCATTAAGAAACCACTCTCTCCTCTCATCTCTTTTTCTTATTTATTATTCTTTTATTCCTAAATTCCCTTTTTTATTATTTATGATAATATTCCTCTCCTGAAACACCTTCCTCACCCTTTATTTACCATATCTGCTTGTCGCAACACATCAATCGAATTATGTTTGAGACGTATATGTACCGGAAGCATTTTCTTTTACGACACTGTTTAATAAAATAAATATCACTAATATGGCACGAGGGTTGCATAATAGTAAATTTCACCTTTCAATATGTTTCGAATGAATATAATTAGCTTTACCTAATTATTCTTAAGTGAGTGGGAGCTTTTCTAACCAGTTTAGTAATTATTATATCCGCAAAAAAGTGGTCGGTGTAATATTTGTTTTTGTTTTCTGCTTTTTGATTTTATATGTGATTTTCTTTTGGTAACTCATTTTTAACCTGAAATTTGGAGTTAGCGTAATATTGTTCTGTAACCATGAATATGCAAGTTAAATCAACGACCTTTTTTCTTGTGACTTTTTTAGCACTTGTTATGTTCCTAGTGAATTTATATATAAATAAACACATATATATATATATATACACTATAGATTTGTATGGCCATTAAAAAATATCTTTAATTACGTTTAGCCAAAACGCTATATGGTCACAAGTTATGTGTATAATTGTTGCTCGAGATTATCATTTGTGTACGTCGCATTTATTTGTTAAGCTTATAGTCCATGGATTTATTAAAAATGAATAGAAAACTTAACAAAACGTAAATTCTAAAAGGTATGAAAAGCCTTACATTTATTTGTTAAGCCTATAGTTCATAGATTTATCATAAATGAATAAAAAAACTTAACAAAACATAAAATCTAAAAGTTATGAAAATAAGATAAATAATTAGTAAAATATGATTTTTTGAAGGCTATTGTCTATGTATTTATCAAAAATAAATAGAAAAATAAACAAAATGTAAAATCAAAAAGTTATGAGAAATAAGGAAAAACATTTGATGCAATAGCTGACAATCCAATGAGAATATCCAATCGAAGGAAGGTTTGGGGTGAGGTTTACTCCTCGACCAATCGATTACCAAGCCATGTCCCCTCATGCTTTATGAGACTGACCAGAATAGAAGAGCTTGCTCCACCCATGAATAAATATTTAAAAGTTATGAAAAATGAGATAAAATATTAGTGAAAAATGATTTTGTGATGGCTATAGTCCATGAATTTATTAAGAATGACTTCAAATTTAACAAAACGTAAAATTTAAAAGTTATGAAAATAAGATAAATAATTAGTGAAAAATGATTTTGTGAAGGCTATACTCCATGAATTTATCAAAAATGAGTAGAAAAGTTAACAAAACATAAACTTTGAAAGTTATGAAAATAAGAGAAAACATTAATGAAAAATGATTTTGTGAAGGTTATAGTCCATAGATGTATCAAAAATAAGTAGGAAAGTTAACAAAGTGTAAAGTTTAAAGGTTTTGAGAAAAAGATAAAACAGTAGTGAAAAATGATTTTGTGAAGGCTCTAGTGGATGAATTTATCTAAAATGAATAGAAAAGTTACCAAAGTGTAAAATTTAAAATTTATAAAAAATAAGAGAAAACATTAGTGAAAAATAATTTTATGAAGGCTATAGTCCATGTATTTATCAAAAATGAGTAGAAAATTTAAAATCTAAAAGTTATGAGAAATAAGACAAAAATTTAGTGGCATCCGAATTATTGTGAAGGTTATTGTCCATGGATTTATCCAAAATGAGTAGAAAAGTTAACAGAATATAAAATTTAAAAGTTATGAAAAATAAGAGAAAACAATACAGAAAAATGATTTTGTGAAGGCTATAGTCCATTGAATTTGATATATATGGGTTTTAACATATTTAAGGAGTCTCATTTAGCTATTTTCTGCATACATTTCTACTACATTCTCATCATTTTAGAGTCCGAATAGCTCCATTCATCTGCATTAGCATACACACTGCATTCGATGAGATTTCAGGTAAGCGTTAAATTGGAGACTTTTGAGCAAGTAGGGGCTGAGGGTTAAGGAAGCAGCACTTGGAGTCTGATAGAAGTTACAGAGCGTCTGAAGAGCATACCAGCCTTAGGACACACTCCAGACGTGGATCGAGTCTCCTCACACTCCAGACGCGGATCGAGTCACACTCCTGACGCGGATCGAGCTATGCTGGACTCGAGATGCACTCAGACCAGTCATGGAGCGTCGGACACACGCATGGTTGTCATTTCAGCTGCAGTTCGAGTGAGCTACGCCATGGGTCACAAGCTTTCTTCTGATGGGCCTGTTCAGCGTCTAGATCGAGCCTGATTTCAAGATCCACTGCATTCTGGAATTTTCCTAATGGGCTGAATTAAACTTAGGGTTATACTAAGTTTACTATATATTTCTTGTTTTTCCTATTTCGAAAAAAAGACCTTAGTTCTTACTACTTTTTGTGCACGCATACTTTTTAGTTTTTGTGATCTCAGAAAAAAACCTTCAGTTTTTTGAGTTTATTTTTATGCAATTTAGTTTTACGCTTAGCGTGGATTTCATATCTTATTTGAGTTCTTTGTTAATGCAATCTAATATTGATTTCATGCTTGCTGTTGAATTAATGAGTTCTGAGTAGTCACTTAGGGCTCCTGAGGATGAGTTAGGTCAGCATGGAGCTTAGGTTTTCAAGGTCGCTTGAGGTTAAAATTATTTAGGTCTTTTCTGATTTGATGTTATCATCACTAGCTTTATTCTGATCAACTGGAGCTTGTTCTGAAACGTTCTAGCACCCGATAGGTGTTTGGTAGAGCGTCTGACTGAACCACTTCAAAGATTCACACGCTTAGCTCGAGGGATCGAATATCTGAGGTGTGAATCGGCTCTAAGCGAGTTGGTCATTCATTACGGTTAGATTGTCAAACGCCAATGGCGATAGGGTCTGTTAATAGTCTGATCGAGTCTGTTTGCCACGAGAGTGGATTCATTGCGATTGTTCTCGCTGCCTAGAGATTAGCTCTATTGAGTGTTGTCTAGCACCTAGTTAGTCTAAGAATCACGCTGATCCGTGATACTCACTCCTCAGGAACATGTTTTCTCACCCTGCGTTAAATTCACTTTTCACTCTACTGTTTACTGCTTCGTTTAATATCATTATTATTGCTAATTGCTTGGTTTACTCTTATTTTAAGTTTGACTTAGTTGTTAGACAAAACCACACTTTGATTGGCTTGGATTAGAATAGTTAGTTGTATTCTGAGTGATAACTACATTCCCAGTTGGATTGACACCTATTATACTACATCGACACCTTAGTGTAATAGGATTTGAGAACTTAAGTAAAATTCTGTTGCCAAACTGGCACCGTTTCCGAGGACTTCTCAGGAACTTATATTCTCACCCTGCGTTAAATTCACTTATTACTCTATTGTTATCAGAATTATCAAAAATGAATAGAAAATTTAACAAAATGTAAAATCTAAAAGTTATGAAAGTGAGATAAAAACTTAGTGAAATATGAAGTAATCCATAGATTTATCCAAAATGAGTCAAAAAGTTAACAAAATGAAAAATCTATAAGTTATATAAACAATTAGAAAAAATAGTGAAAAATGATTTTGTGAAGGCTATAGTCCATGGTTATAAAAAAATGAGTAGATAAGTTAACAAAATGTAAAATTTAAAAGTTATCAAAAATAAGAGAAACAATTAGTGCAAAATGATTTTGTGAAGGTTATATAGTCCATGGATTTATCAAAAAAGAGTAGAAAAGTCAACAAAATGTAAAATCTAAAAGTTATGTTAAATAAGACAAAATATTAATGAAATTCATATTTCACAAAAATATTAGACAAAATATTTAACAAAAATTCATCTTGCACTAATATTTTGAAATATGAATATAGGGTTTAGGGGTTCGGGGTTAGGGTTTAGGGTTCGAGGTTCGGGGTTCAGACTCGTCCTTTTCTTCTTCTGCTCTACCAATGGCCTAGTAAGAGTAAAATTGATAAGACACTGAATCAAGAAGATTCATGAGCTAATTCTGACAAATAGATAGGAAAGGTAGCTACCATAACTAACTCGACAGGGGAAGCAATGATCATGTCCGAGGAACAAAAATTACTATCCCAGCTTGTATCAAGCCTAATACTATTCCTTGAATCGCCAATGAGAAATTCAAGTCTCAGCCAAACTAATTACAAACTGAAACCTGTTAAAAGTAGATGTAAAGTGATGATATATACCTTGTATACTTAATGCCTAGCATAAATGCATCATCATTGTTCCCCTCACCAATAAGGGCTTGCCAATCAGAAGGTTTTTCTGATTTCCTTTTTTCGGATGTCTTCACATGATTACCATCACCATTACATCCAAATTTTTTACTGAACTGGCTAAGGTTTTGTACATTAATCTGAAATCAAGGAATGAATATTAAAGAGGACATAAGAAACTCGACATAATCTGCAAGCGAGACAATATAACAATACAAACAATTCTTTCTACATTATTTGCTAATAACCAAACTAGTACTCATCTGTGAGATGTCATGTACTCAAGTGTCATGGAATAAGGCAGCAGAGTCATAAAGCAGATGCCAATAATTGAAAAGTGACTAAAATTTCATAAATATGTATATACCCTTTGAGCTTCTAGAGTTAGTTGTATGAGCCTATTCACAACACGAAAGGCAATACTCCTGTATGGTAGTAGAATCAGTACTTGCATACATATACATACAATAAACATTGACCAATTGTCAAATGCAATCAACAACAGATTAAAGCACAAAGAAGGTCATCACCACCTTTGGACGTGTAAACCCTTGGTCCCGAAATCTATCATCAGATAGAGCTTTCACTACAAGAAAACATGCATTTAGCGACTGAATATTGTGACTGAAAAATTCAGTCGCTAAATTTGAGACTGATTTGAGACTGATTTGCGACTAAAAAAAATCAGTGTGAAATCAGTCGCTAATTCGTGACTAAAAAATTTAGGCGCAATTCAGTCGCTAATTAGCGAATAATCTGTGACTGATCTGCGAGTGACGGTATCAGTCACAGATCAGTCGCTAATTAGCGACTAATCAGCGACTGATCTGGGACGGTCCAATCAGTCGCTGATTAGTCGCTAAAATCAGTCGCAAAACAGTCCCAATGTGTTAGGTAGACACGTTTTTGGTGTTTCTTACCTAAAGTAACCGTAAGTGTAGGGACTGATATTTTAGTCGCTAAAATCAGTCGCTAATCAATCCCAAATTAGTGACAAATGAATTCTATATATAGATGAACGTTTCCACTCCTTTAACTCATAAAAAAAAAGGGGAAAAAAAAAGTTGAGAGAAAAAAAAAATTTGAGAGAAAAAAAAAAATTGGAGAGAGAAAAAAAAATTTGAGAGAAAAAAAAAATTTGAGAGAAAAAAAATTTGAGAGAAAAA
>OVAX01003737.1:0-17459 GCA_900406405.1 Lepidium africanum | reverse complement strand
AGTTTCCCTTCCAATCGTTGATATCGATGACACAACCGATATCCCTTCATCCACCACTGACATAACTTCCTGGTCTTGAGGATGGTTTTCATTTTGATGCTCCAGAAGTTNAGGATGGTTTTCATTTTGATGCTCCAGAAGTCGTACTTCTCTCCATCAAAGATCGGAATCGTTTGATGTGATGAGCCTTGCATTGTCTCGGATTAACGTCAAGACTTATGCGATTTGTTTACTGTTTTGTTTACTTGTGTTCTTGTCCTCTTTCAATCGAATAGCTCTAATACCATGTTAAAGTGATTTGATTTGTATTAAACGAAAGAGTATTACACATGCATGACTCTGTTTTAAATCCTAAACAACACACATCAATTCGTATGAACAAACACATCCATACGAATGAACACAACTTGTACGAAACAATACAACTATACGAAACATCACAACTATACGATTGTGTCTATTCGTATAATAACTAACTTATGTAAATTAATCCTAATCTATACTTAGATATGCAACGAGATATGATTATAGTCCAACAGAAAAATGATGGTGTTTATGCCAAGATACGCACAATGAACCACTTTTGGTAAACAAATTCCAGATTATCTTAAGATTTAGTGCATGGTTCCATACCTCGAAGCTCCGTAAGCCTAAACCCCCTCAGCTCGTGGCAGACAAATTATACTCCAAGCCACCTTCGTGTGACCTCTATGACTTATATCCCTGGACCAAAGGAATCTTGAGTAGAGAGATTCAATGGCTTTGATAACCCCTTTAGGTAACCGAACCGTTGACATCCATAAAACCATTAATCCTGTAACAACTGATGCTAACAGCTGTACTCTTCGCGCAAATGACAAAGATTTAATTACCTATGATCTGAACTTTTTTTTGGGGACTCTAAGAGCGACTCATAATCTGATATAGATAGCTCACGATGCATTAGGGGAAGTACTAGGTACCTAATAGGTAATAGCCGTTTGGGGAAGGCATATGCATCAATGATAACAAGTTCATAGTCAATACCACCAGCCAATAACAGCTCAAATTTGTTACCATTTATAGCGAGACCCGACCAACCTTGAAAGTCCTCAAGTTTTTCCACAACTCCATGAAGCGAAGAGGATGAACCATTGAAGAAAACCATAACATCATCCGCAAACATCAAGTGAGATAAGGATAAACTTGAGGTTTTCGGATCATATTCAATGTAACCCGAGGTATATCAAGAGTGGAGAAACTTAGAGAACAATTCCATTACTAGCACAAACAAATATGGCGATAATGGATTGCCTTGCCTTAGGCCTTTCTTACTCCTAAAGTACACCCATGTAGCACCATTAACCGTAACACAGAAAGTTGGGGTAGTGATACATTCCTTTATCCAAGAGGAGAAACAATCAAGCACTCCAATTCCTTTCAGCGGTGCCAGAATGAAGTCCCAAAGTACATAATCAAAAGCTCTTCAGATGTCAATTTTCAACTTACCGGGAAGGAGATATTACTGCATTTATACCCTTGGACGACCTCTGATGCAAGCAAAACACTCTCCAACAATAACCAACCGGATATAAAAGAAAATTGCGAAGGAGATACAACGTGCTGAAGTATAGCTTTCAACTTGTTCGCTAGGAGCTTAAAAATGAATTTATATAGCATATTCAAGCATGAGACTGGTCTGAATTCAGTAGGCGTAGAGAAATTTGGTTATGCTTGTAATTGTTCCATTGACGTTGACCTCCTTGGTTCTGCATAAAGCTAATTTTGGCAACCATCTTATCGCCCTTCTTGAACCTGCTCTTCTTCCACGAGATTAACTTGCTTGTGATGAACCATTAGCACCTTGTCCAACTTATCATTCAGTGTCTTCAGCTCCTTCGTACTAACCATGTCTAAATCCCCTGACCGTCTCTCAGTTCTATCATAATCCTCTCCATATTGGCCATCAGCAAGTGCCAAGTTCTCTATCAATGCTCTACCATCTTCAACCTCTTGATTAAGAAAGTTGCCATTACTGGCAGTATCAAGCAGCATTCGGATCTTAGGATGAACACCACGATAGGACTAGCTAAGGATAGACTCCTTAGAAAGTCCATGATGTGGGCATTGGGATTAGTAAGTCTTGTATCTTTCCCATACCTCAGCCAATGATTCAGTACCTGATTGAGCGAAATTAGATATGGAATTCCGCAGCTTTGCTGTTCGTGAACTAGAGAAGAATTTGGCTAGGAAAACTCTCTTGCAGTCAGCCCATGTAGTGATAAGTCCTTGTGGTAAGTGTTTCTCCTAAAGATGTGCCTTATCCCCAAGTGAGAAGGGAAAAAGCCTTAGCTTAAGTGCATCCTCTGAAACTCCATTGATCCTTGTCAAACCACACAGCCTTTCAAACTCATCTAGATGATCCAATGGGTCTTCAGAAGGCAAACCATGGAACTTGTGCCTTGAATCATAGTAATAAGCCCACTTTTGATCTCAAAATTGTTGTTGGAAATTGCTGGAGGTTGGATGCCTTGCCTCTGAGTATGGATGCTAGGTGCATCTCCAGCTCCTATACATCTAGACCGATGGACCTGTGGTGCATGGTGTGGATCAACTGCAGGTGGAGCCTCAGTATTAGGATTGGTGGAGCCGTTCGGAGTTGTGTTATCATTCATCTCGTCTTCGTTAACCTGATTACCAACCCAAAAACGTGGACGTCTATATATATTGGCGACCGGCTCAACAAGATTCTGATTTCCTTGAGACCTTGTATGCATGTACCCAGAAAAATGGCTCAAAAAGTCTCGACTCACAGTGAAGCAGGTGAGTGATACAAGCGAGCAGGAGGCTGGTCACGCATAACTCAGGGAAACTGGCGAGTCGACAGAGAGAGTCAGCTTCTGGGGACAAACGACTCGCTGAAATAGGCGAGTAGCTTGTCCGAGTCATCCTGCAAACGTAGCAAAAACAGAGTGAATGATGTCAAACAACCCAGAAAACTCTATAAATACCAAAATTTGATCCTAATGTGCTAATAAAAACTGATTGTAAACAAAGGAATCCAGATTTAGCAACGGCGCCAATTTCATAACAAGATTTTGCAACCTCTTTGTGTTATCAAATCCTCGTAGTACTTGAGGTATCGAACCACTAGATCTTACCTAGCAATAGGTAATGCAATCAGACCCTAGTTCAAGCCATTCTATAACTAGATTGATTCATAACTAAATGGGAATGCAAACGAAACTAAATTGAAACAGAGCAATTAAAAACAGAGCAATTAAAAATAGAGCAATGTGAAACAGATAATTGATGCAAAAACAGAGCAAGATGAACAAAAGACATAAGATGCAAAACAAGGGTTCATGAGGAGATAGGGGTAATCGATTTTAGCAAAATCATGGTCATCTACTCTTATCCAGCAACCTAATAGGGTGATTTTGAGCTACAGCAACTATGAATCAAGCAATCAAACCATTCTCATGGACAATGAAAACTCAATCTGAGATTGACCAAACCCAAATCTCTTGGTGATGAAAACCAGATTGGCACTAAGCAAAGACTGTGACAAGCAAATCTACTGCTCCAAACAATAATCTCTGTTCAAGGAGCAGCAGATTCTAGATTACAACTAAACTTGGCATTTTATCAAACACTTGGTGGGTGTTTGTTGCCTTGAGCTCATGCTCCAATAGATCAGGTTGAAACAAGCACTAAGCATAACTAATCTACCAAAATCTAAGCAATACTAACCTAAATAAGAGAGACTACCATGATTTAACTTAGATCAAACCCATCTCCTCACTAACCCTAAAGAGATCTACTCACTAAGCATGGTGAGAAACATAAACCCAGAAATAAAATAAAAACACATAGAGAGAATCATCATTTTAAACTAAGCAACTTTCATTAAATAACCATATACATTGATTCAACTCATAATCCAAGATCTTACACTAAAGAAGCAAATAAAATAAGAACAAGAGAAAAGGTGGCTATTAGATCTGGCCAAAAAAAGTAAAAACGTGGATACGATTTTTAGAAGTTAAAAGGGTATTTATAGCCCCTTATATCTGACCTAAGTTGGTCAAAACAGAAAATAAAAAGTCAAAGAAATGGCTGACTCGGAGGTGTGCGAGAGTAGTCCAGACGAGTAGTGCATTTTTGATTTCTAAATTAGTCCAACTCGCCTCTCCATCCGAGTCATGCCAGCGAGTAGTCTCGTGTCGGTAAAGTTGAGAACTTTTTTGGGTGCAGCTCGCCTAGGCCAGAGAGTAATGGTGCTGAGTCATCTTCCCAGGTTGTGAATGAGTCTTCACTCGCAGTTGTAGGCGAGCAATGATGGCGAGTCATCCTTCCTTCCTTTGATCGAAGCTTCTTTTGATTCCAAAATGCTCCAAACTTGTTCCTGCAACCACTCCAAGGCAAATACAACTCAAAACATGCAATGCAGACCTAAAAGAATCTAATATGATACAAATGCAAAGATTATGAATGCAACTTGGGTGATTAATGACCCTACAAAATGGGCAAAAATGCAAGCATATCACAAACCCTACAAGATACTGCAGAGTTGGTGGAAAAACTTTCAATCAGCCCAGAGAGTCAACCTGATTGCTAAGTTGTTATAGGCGTAAACAAAAAAGATGACAACTGGTTGATGACACTATGGAAACAAAACCTCATAGAAAAACATCCGAAGTGATTTAGATAAAATATTTACTTGGAGAGAAGGGTGCCATATAACCCAAATTCTAGCTAAGTGAGAGAAGCTAATTGTCCTCCAAAACCAACCTGGACAAACACCCTACAAAAGTTAGTTTGTTGCTCTTAGACTGAAATATGTGTGTCTCAAATAACCCCCTCCCCCCGGCAAAAAAAGTGGCTTAGTACTTAGATCTACCACGATCTAACCCATTTCCTCAAGAATTGTAATGGAATCTACTCATTAATCTGGATGCAAACATAAAACCTGAAAATAATATAAATAACATGATTAGAAAGATAAGAGAAATATGAACAACAAAGATTAAACAAGCAAAAACTAAAACTCAAATGATCATAACCAATTCGAGCATTTCTCACAAGAGAAAATAGAGAAAAACTAGTTTGAAATGTTGCTAAATCAGGAAAATGACGTCAAGGGTGTGTTTATGGGCTAAAGGGGTATTTATAGCCTACTTACAAAAACCCTAGAAAAATCAACATGAAAAAGAAAAAGTCAACAAAGCAAAATCAAATAGGTAACTCAACCAAGTGCTTGTCGAGTTGTGTGGTCTAGTTGTCTCTTTGCCCTAAACAATTCTCCAACTCGAAACCATGCAGTTGAGTTCTTGTCAGCTTTTCAAGATCCATGCAACTCGAAGTCAGGTCGTCGAGGACAGTTTAGTCCTTTCGTGGGCATCAAACTCAACCAGTATGTTTTGCTCTCGAGTCCAGTCCTTGTTAGTCCATATGCCCAATACTGCTCCATAATGCTCCAAAGTAAAAATCACTACATATGTAACATGTATGCAATGTGGATACAAACTATGCAATACGAACCTAAAATTACTCTAAAATGACGGAAATGCTATGAATATGTTGATAACAAGGTTTTTGTGTCAAGTTATCAAATCCTTATAGTATATAAGGTTGTCGACCAAAGCGTGTTGCTAACATTGGGGGAATGTATAGCTAATCAAAGAAAAATCAAGCAAAATATGCGATTCTGTCACAGTCAGTTACAGACAGCAAGCAGAAGGAGTTATCCTGAGGTGGTGACTATCTAACTAAGCAGACAAACAAAACAAAGTATCAAGACAGAAAACAGAGAGATCAAGGCTAAACAGATCAACAACAAATGCAAGCAAATGAGAAAGACGGGCTTGTGAGGAGAGTGAAATCAATGAACTAGACCGAATCCTGGGTTTTGGATTTCATCTATCAACCTAAACAGGCAAGCAATGGGTCAGTATAACATGTAAACAAGCCACTCCCGTGGTCATGAAATCTCAGTTCAAGCACGACCTAACCCAATCCCTTGGTGATCAGACGCTCAAACTGGCACTAACGAGCCTATCCTAAACAACCAACTGACGCTCTGAACATCCAATCCCTTGGGCCAAAATGCATCAATCCTAGACTAAACCTAAGCCAATCATATCATGGAACACCTTCCGGGTGAGATAGCCTACGAATCAAATTTCAAGCGATCATGTTGAAATAAGCATGAAGAACATTCAATCTAGCAAAACATATGGCAATATTCAAGCAATAACATCAAAAACCCATAATCAAGCCTAGATCTACTCCATCTCCTCACAAAACCCTAAACAGACTACTCCATATCCATGAATCGATAGACAGCTTCAAAGACAAAAACAGAAGGCATAATGAAAGACTGAAATCAAAACTGAAGGTAAAATTCACTAACCAAAACGAAATTCAAATAAGAACAATGGTTTTCATTCAAGATAGCAAAGAACAATAAAAGAAGCAAAAGAGAGAAATCTTAGATCTAGGCTAAAGTAACAAAAAATAGGTTGATGTCGTTTTTCACTAAAAGGGGTATATATATAAGTCTTAAAACGTGGAAGCCCTAATCCGAGTCACCATCAGGTTAAGTTAGTCAAAAATAGATGAAGTCGGTTGATGCTACTTCACGTGGTCACTGGCGAGTTGGGGGTCGAATCTCACCATTCAGCTTTAATCAGTCCTCAACTCGCCCCTGTTGGTAGCGAGTCATACTGGCGAGTGCTTCCAAAATTGCAATTTCTGGCTTGGTTCTTTACTCCACTCGCTGGTGTACAAGCGATTCCAAGCTGTGCTCGAATGGTGGCAGACGAGTTGGAACTCTGGCCTTCAATTTGCAGTTTGGCTTAGTGCTTGTTTTGCCTGCACTTGTTGGTCTCCAGGCAAGCTTGAGTCTTCAGTGTTCAGAATACTGGCTCTCTTCAGTTTACGTTCAACCTTGCAGTCTTCATGCCAATTTCACTCCAAAATGCTCCTTTTTGCTCCAAAGTACTTGAGATGCTCCAAATGCAATGTGTAAGTCAAAATGAATGCAACGCAACCCTAAAGGACTCTAAAACGATGCGAATGGATGCAAACAGATACTAACCATATAGCTAAAATGTGGTAAAATGCATGTATATCATATGTATGCAAAGTCTGCTAAATAATACTCCTAAAATATGCTAAAATGCATACATATCAACTCCCCCAAACTTTGTCTTTACTTACCCTCAAGCAAATGCATAGAACTAAGAAGGAAGAGAGGTTACAAAATGGAAATTCATAACCGAAACAAGCTAGTTCACATGCAAGTTAGGCAAACCTTACTTAAAAACTTTAGCCATGCTAACCATAGTTCAATCCAAGTTCAACCTTAACCTACATATGCAGTCACTTTATCCATTTCTTTTAATATTTATTAGCACAAAATTGTGGATCAAGCTATGCATCTCTGTAGAGCTTGTTTGGTAAAGGGTAAGGTTTAAGAGATAAAAATGATCCTTCTATAGTTATTGGTCAATCGATTAAGCATAATGATCTCTCAATGAATGGTTTAAGGTTCAGCATAATCCTAAAGGTGATAACCAATGGGCGCATACAAAACATGACTTCATCTATCCATATACCTAGAATTCTGATATGTGTGTTTATTGGCATGTTTTTCATCATCATTTTGCATCATTTTCATTCATATAGTTTATATTTAGTGTAATTTTATATCACATTGTGTATATTTATGTAAAAGAGTCCTTAGGTCATGTATTTGCATATTTTCTTGTTTTGAGTCCTTTTTAGTTGATTGAGAGACTTAAGTTGGAGCTTTGGAGCTTAAGGGATGAAGCATGCATGAAAAAGGATTGGATTGGATCAAAAGGATGGACAAAGGAGACTTTTTGGCCTTGGGTCGACCACTTAGCCGACAGCCGTGGTCAATGGACTCATACAGACGCAGGCGGCCTCAACCATTCGTGCGATAGCCATGACCCGACGAGAGAAAAAGACAAGGACGTCCGTGAGCCGATGGAACAGACATGTGTCCTCGACCATACGATTGAAGGTCGCGTCCGACCCAATGCGTCTGTCCACCTACAATTCCACCTCGACCATATGTCCAAATGACACGACCTGATGCATCCATCCATTCATCCGCAAATCCACGTCGACCATCCATCCAAAGTCCACGCTGATGCACCCGTCCGAAGACCCGCGATCTCAAGTCGACCGAATGTCCGAGGGACCCGTCCAATGGTTTTTTTTGGATTAACAACGCCTCAACCACACGAACTATACTTACATTTGGGAAATTTTCATGGTTTGACCCGGTTTGTCCCGGGTCAATCCAGTTTACATTATTATGGTTTTTAACCCTATTACTTGAGGTATAAATACAAGGAATCAGATCATTAAACTAAGCTGAGCCACTATTACATTTTAAATTCTAAAATTTTCTTAAGTTTTTGCATAGCTTGTAAGAACTCTTGAGAGAGATTTGAGAGAAACATTGAGACCCTTTTGGATGATTCATCTTGGATCATTTATTTGATTTTAATTGAAGAATCTCTTGTTTATTTCTCATCTCTATTTGAACATGTTCATCATTTCATTCGCTTTTATTTTTGATTTCAACATGTGTGAGTAGTTAGCTAGAATGGTTTTAGGATTTGGCTAGATCTAGGGTTGTGTTATGGTTCAATGATGCTTGATTCATCCTGATAAAAAGAAGAATGATGTTAGGAATTTCATCGCCTAAGAGGTGTTCGAAGAAATTTCCTAGAGACCTATATTAGAGCTATTCCTCCATAGCCTTCGAGAGATTGATGCTATGGGGTTTTATGGTCTTAGTGAGCTTGTGTTTAATGCATTTTAGGCTTTGAATTAGACAAAAGAGAGTTTAGTCTAGCTGATTGCTTAGAATAGATGTTAATGCCATGAGAGTGGGTTAGTCTAGCATTGATTGTTTTGTCTCATGCCCTAGGTTGTGCATTAGTGAATCCTTGTTGTATCTATTGTTTTATTGCTTTGCCCAAAATCGGTGCTTATCCTATTGCCATTCAATTTTAATCTTGATTGTTGCTTGTTGCATTTTGTTTGCTTTGTTTACTTGTTGCTTTGGCTAGTTTAAGTGGCATTTATTTTGGTTCATGTTTGATGCTTGGTTCTTGCTTTGTTTAAGTTTGTTTTTGGTTTCTTTGTTTGCCATATTCACTCTTTATTGATTTCTCTAGCTTAATCTAGGATTCTCTTGGTCATATTGTTGCTAATTCTAGGTTCCTTGTGGATTCAAACCTCAAGTGCTCACAATTACTTAATTGTTATGCGTTTGTTGAAAATTTAGTTGTGTTTGCTTAACAAATTAGCACTCATCAAATCGGTGCTGTTGCCGGAGAACCTATGCAATTTGACATTAGGATTTAGATTAGATTTGAGCCTATAGCTTTTTCTTTTGTTTCATTTAATTGGTTACTAATTGTCTTTCATTTTCTTTAAGGTACAATCACAAGGGAGAAAGCATGACTTACTACATAACTTCCTTGTTGAGGGCTATGTTAGAAGCTCGTTATAGATTCCATGTTGAAGGTACATTCTCAAAGGAGAAGGTAGCGCTAGGATTTATACCCGATCGGACTTGTCCGATCCGACCCGAAAATTTAACAAATCAGGTCGGGTATGTAAAGCTTAGTTGGATAGTTCGGACCAGATTGGGGTGAAATTCAGGTATATTAATTGGGTCGGTTCGGACGGTTGGTTATATCAGGTATCCGAGAACCAAAACATTTTTTAAATGATGAGTGCTAAGTGTTGTGAGCAAACAAACAATTAATTCAACAAATGCACTACTATCTAGGTAGTTGTATGCACTTGAGGTTCGAATCAACAAGGAGTATGAGGATGCACAATAGGAATGCAAAGATCAATGCTAAGCTCGAGCAATAAGAGTGAGGGATGATGCAATCAAAAACTAAAATGAAAAACTAACAAAACAAGAAACAAGCAAAACGATTATTTGGTTCGATACCTCAAGTACTACAAGGATTTGATAACACAGAGAGGTTGCAAAACGGTGTTATCAAATTGGCACCATTGCCGAATAAGCGTTTTGTTTGCTACATTCTGGATCTTACTATATCTAAGATCAAGCCTTTGTTACTTTTTTCACTGCATTTCTCTGTTTTTTGGTGCATTTCAGGAGAACTTGCCTAACCAACTCGCCTGCACATAGCGAGTATGGCACAATTCGCCTACCTAGCTTGCCTGTCTGCAGCGAGTCATACCCTGTGTAGATAACCTTTTGCTAGCTCGCCTACACCACTCGATCTCCTTGGCCAAGTCTGTCCCTGAGTCTGTAGTTTTTGGGTTACAACAGAATAGTTCAGAGGTTGAGTGTTAGTATGACCTCCTTCGAGATAAAGCGTAGTATGATCTCCATAGTCCAGAACAGCCAATTTCGTGGATTACCAATTGAAGATCCCCTAGATCACCTACATGAGTTCGAACGCCTCTGCGGGCTTACAAAAATCGATGGAGTTAGGAATGATGCATTCAAACTCAGATTGTTCCCATTCTCACTTACTAACAAAGCTCTTTCATGGGAAAAGCATCTACCAACGAGAACAATCACTACTTGGGATGGATGTAAAGCAGCCTTTTTGGGGAAATTCTACTCCACCTCTCGCACTATCAAACTTCGAAATTCCATTTCTGGCTTTACACAACTCCCAAATGAATCACTCTATGACGCTTGGGAATGGTTCAAGACTTACTTGAGACAATGCCCACATCATGGGTATGACACATCGACGCTGCTCAGTACATTCCACCGGGGAATTTCTCACAAACATCGCCTACATCTGGATACAGCAAGCAACGGTAATTTTCTGAACAGGGAAATTGATGAAGGTTGGGAACTTGTTGAAAATCTTGCATGGGCTGATGGGCAATATGTAAATGAGGATACTCGTTCCGCAAATCAAGAGGAGGAATTGAGCCCATCCAGCAAGAAACACTTCCAGCTGTTGAGTGATAAGTTAGAAAAGCTGCTGACCGTTGCAATCAAACTCGTTCATGCTATCTCCAATGAAGAACAATTTGAAGATGCAGCTGATGATCTATTTGAGGAAGCTAGTTTTGTACAGAAGCAAGGAAACAACCACAAGCCGAATACCTCACAAAGGCACGCTCCTACTCACACTTCTATACAATCTTCTCTAATCACTTCAGATGTATACAGATTGCTTGACACGATACTTCAAGGTAAAAAGAACAAGGTTGAAGATCTAGCTCAGAAATTCAGTGAAGTTCACACACGAATTGACACCTCATACAATGCTTCAACTACCAAACTTGAAGCGTTGAATTCTCAGCTACAGCTTGTGGAACAAAAGCAAGCAAACTACTCAACGCCTAGTTATGATGTTGAGAACAACATTGTTCAAGAGGGGAAGATGGCTTAGATCAGAAATCAGCTGAAAATTCACACACAGAAAGTGAACTCGCCTACCTAACTCGCCATACAGGCGAGCGAGTACATATTTCCCAGGACCTGTTTTCGGCTAAACTCAACCCAGAGAACGAACTCGCCTATCCTACTCGATGTGCACTGCGAGTTGCCCCTTCTGTTGACCAGAATCAAGATTCAGTGAATGCTTTCATGCTCCCACCTACCAAGCCTAGATTACCCTTTCCTCAGAGGTTCAAAAATGACATTGCTTCCAAATGCAAAGCTCTGTTCAAAAAGAAGGCCCAAGACGTCCAGCTCAAAGTCCCCATCATAGATGCTCTCATAATGATGCCCCCTTTTCAAAAAATTTTAAAAGATACTGTCAAGGAAAAAGCCAAGGATATCGAAGATACAGTAGTCCTCACCCATGAGATCATGGTAATCAAACAAAGTAAAGATGTGCCTAAGAACAGCTGATCCCGAAACATTCACCATTCCTTGTGCTCTCGATCCATTATCTTTTGGCAGCTGTCTATGTGGTCTTGGAGCTTCAATCAATCTAATGCCTTTGTCAGTAGCAGAGAAGTTGGGATTCAAGGAGTACTAACCATCCAAGATTTCGGTAATGCTAGCAGATAGATCGGCGAAAATTCCCCATGGTATACTTGAAGATCTGCCTGTTCAAGTACGAAATATTGATATTCCAATAGACTTTGTTGTTTTGGAGATGAATGAGGAACCAAAGAACCCGCGGCTCTTTGGAAGGCCATTTTTAGTTACAGTTGGCGCAGTAATCGACGCTCCAAGGGGAGAAATTGAATTGAACTTGGGAAAGGATCTAAGGATGAAATTCAGTATCAACGAGATCATGAAGAAACTAGCCATAGAAACTCAAGTCTTTTGGATTCCAGAGATGGATGCATTAGCGGATGAGTTGTTGGAGGAACTAGCAGCTGAGGATTAGTTGCAAGTAGCCTTGACCAAGCCAGCTAGTGATGGGTATTTGAGAGTGGAATCCGAGTTTTACAGCAAGATTCTGGATTCTTACAAACCGATAAAGAGCTCGGTAGTTATAGAAGAGCTGGTGGAGGCAAGTCTAAAGATCAAGGCCCTTATAGCAGGAGTTCATACTTCAGAGTGTTGGGATTTGGCACTTACTCCTTTGCAAAAACAACAACAACTCATCATACACATGGTTGAGTCATCAATCTCTCATACCAAAGATGATTGATCCGATTTGAAAGCGCCTAAGGAAGAGCTTAAACCACTTATAGCCGTGCTAAGGTACGCTTTCTTGGGTCATAATCAGACTTACCCTGTGATTGTGAATGATGCGTTGGATGATGAACAGCTTGATATGCTATTGACTGCTCTTAGGCATTTTAGAAAGGCTATAGGATATACTCTTAGTGACATTAGAGGAATCTCGCCTAGTTTCTGCACCCATAAGATACATCTTGAGGATGAGTCTCAATTTAGCATTGAACCTCAAAAGAGACTGAACCCGAATTTGAAAGAGGTAGTGAAAAAGGAAATTCTTAAGTTGCTAAATGTTGATGTGATTTATCCTATTTTGGATAGTAAATGGGTCTCACCTATGCATTGTGTTCCAAAGAAAGGTGGTATGACTATAATTAGGAATGATAAGAACGAACTCAGACCAACTAGGACGATTACTGGGCATAGGATGTGTATAGATTATAGGAGACTTAATTCCTCTACTAGGAATGATCATTTTCCATTGCCTTTGATTGATCAAATGGTTGAACGCTTGGCAAACCGTAGGTATTACTGTTTCCTTGACAGATGTAGTGGATTCTTTCATATCCGTATACATCCGAATGACCAGGAAAAGACTAATTTTACTTGCCCATATGGCACTTTTGCTTACAGACGTATGCCTTTTGGATTATGCAATGCTCCTGAGACTCTCTTCCTTATTTGTTCGATGCCTTACTTGAGGGCAAGTAAGGAATAAGATTGGGGGAGTTGATATGTCTGCATTTTAACACATTTAGATGCATCATTTAGTGCACATTGCATCCATATTCATAGCATTCTCATCATTCTATAGTCCCTTTTAGGTTCATATTGCTTACATGTTGCATATGGAGTTGTTTATGTACTTTTGGAGCTATTTGGATCACTTTGGAGCATAGTGGACGTGGGGAGCATCATAGACTTGGACTACAAGGGGAAAAACAAGTTTGGAGCGAAAATTGGACCCGATTCAATTTGACTCTCTCACTCAACTCGCCACCCAAGGCGAGTTAACATTCAGAAAGGCACTATGAAAGCAACTCGGAGCCAGGACACGAAGTAAGTGGCGAATTGCAACCCAGTTTTTGACAACTCGCCTGTGCAGCTCGCCTACATGGTGAGTTACTATCCAAAAAACTTATTTTGTTGACTTTTTCTCCGCGTTGACCCGTTTAGGGTTGGGCATTTTGGAATATAAATAGCTCTTTTACCTATTGAGCAAACATCCACGTTTCTAGAGATTGTTTTGGGAGATTCAAGTGTTGCTTTTCTCTCTTTGCTTATGGATTTATGCTTAGATCTTGTATGAATGAATGATCTTCTGATTTAGCTTGTTTAATATATCTTTTTCGTCTTTCTCTTCTCTCTCTAATCATGTTTTCCATTTCATTTTCTAGGTTTAAGCTTACATTCATGGTCCTTGAGTAGATTGCTTAGGGGAATTGAGGAGATGGGTTAGATCTTGGTAAATTTGGTGTTCTGATGCTTATCCAAGGTTGTTCATGCTAGATCTCTCCATTCTAGGGGCTCTTCATGCTTATTTCATTCTAGCCATTTGAAATATGATCTCATGCATTTGTGCTCACAAGGTGTTTGTAGAAATGCTAGATAGAACCTAGAGTTGGAATCTGCTCCTTTTGCCTAAGAGATTATATACTTAGGGTATTGGTTAGGCTAGATAGATAGTCCATAATGCTTGCCTTGCTGTAGTCACTATGAGAATGGCTTTGGCTATAGCTAAGAAAAGGTTAGAATTCATGAGAGTGATTCTAATTGATCTTGTTATCTATGGCTTAGAGATCATCCATTAAGTTGTTGAATAGGTGATTAGTCACTAGGACTGCTGAGATCGATGACCCTTACTCCTCAAGACACCTCCTCAGTTCGTCTATAACTTAGCTTAATCACTTGCATTCAATTGTAGTTGTTGCTCTGTTTTCCTTTCCATTACTCTGTTTTTATGTTTCATGTTCAGTTTTCAGCCTACTTTGTTTTGTCTGCTTGAATCTTCTAGCTTTGATTAGATTGTGCTTGAATTAGATAACCCAAGAATACCCTTAGTGCTAACAACACGCTTATTTGGTTCGATACCTCAAGTACTATGAGGATTTGATAACACAGAGCGGTTGCAAAACCTTGTTATCACTAAGCATCAATGAAACCATCACCAAGCCCTAGATCTAGCCACAACCTAAACCATTCTAAAAGACTACTCACTATTCATGATGAAAAAATCAAAAATGATAAGAGATGAAATGTTAAACATAATGAAAAAGATAAGAGAAACTAACAAGAGATTCTTCAATATATTAAAGATATGATCCAAGAGATGGATCACCCAAATGGATCTCAATATTTTTCTCAAATCTCCTTCAAAGTGTTCTTGCAAAAACTAGAGAAAAACTTTGCTAGAAATCCAAAAAGCATATGAAATTAAAGGCTTAATGTGTTTGTGTCTCATCCATGTATTTATACCCCTTGGGATTAGAGTTTCAAAAGCAGATTAAATTGAACCGATCTAAACCAGAAATTCAACCAAAATGTCAAGTATGGCTCACGTTATCTCGGGTAGAGCAGGTCGTGGTCTTGGTCGAGATAAGGGCAAAATTTGTGGGTCGTGGTTGTAGCTTTGGATGGATTGGTTGAGAGACATTGGGACGTGGGTGAGGTGTTGGTTCGTCTGGTCGAGAAAATATCGTCCATGAGTAGAGCATTGGTGGTGTGGGTCGCGAGTTTTGTTAGGGTATCTGCGAGTTAAGGTTTGGTCGAGGCCTCGGGTGCTTTGGTCGATGGTTAAGCCTCATGAGGCCTTAGCAGAATCCACAACATCCATATGTCAATGCTCGGACGAGGCCTCGAGATACAGGTCGCTGGTGAAGGGAATCGGACGCGGCTTCGGAAGCTTTGGCCACGGCCGGCCTTCACCATTCTCCATTTCCTTTGATCATTTTTGGTTCTAATCTCAGCCTTCTCCTTCCCTTTAGTGCAAAGCCAATTCTATTTTATGCAAATCCATTCCTTATGCTCCAAACTCCATAGTACAAGCTTCCAATCACCTAAAAAGACCAAAAAAACAAGAAAATATGCAAATGCAAAGCCTAAGGACTCTAATGCATGAAATTGACCCTAAGTGAACTTAAAATGACAATATATGCAACTAAATGAAAGAAAAATGATACTAAAATGCAATGAAAAAAATGCTAAATAAGACATACATCAACTCCCCCGGACTTGCCTTTTGCTTGTTCTCAAGCAAACAAACGACAATCCCAAAAAAGAGGTTGTGAGCGGGAACTCAAAGCCAAAAACTAGTATGATTCAGTGCTAAGCTCACTATCCAAGATGGAATTCTAGGATGCAATAAATACCAAATTTACTCAAATATCTAGCCATACTCATCAAAGCTCAACTTAGATTCAACTTCAACCTACACAATGAATTCAAATCAACTAAAATTTTTGACATTCAAGCTCAAATCCGTGAACCACACTATGCACAACCACATGAACTTGATTGGCTAAGGGAATGGTCAAGAGATTAAAATAATATCTTCATCCATAAGGCTCAATGCTTAAAATGCAAGGATCATTTAAAAACAAAATGAGCTTTAGAAGAATGCTAAAGGTCTAAGCCAATCTATGCATACAAAAGTAGAATCTCATCTACCCAACTATGCAAAAATCGAACTTAATCCCTAAAGCTACACTAATCCCATTGATCCTAAAAACTGCCCTTCTCTCACAAGGATAACTCACTTTTTTCACACTTTCTTGGATCACCTTTCCATTTCTTTGCTTCATTTCATTCTAAGGAGAGGGGTTTATCTTATTCGACATCTAGCAGGCTTGGACTTTCTTAAGACTTATGATTCAACTCTTTTTCATTCCTTTTTGATTTATTCTTTTCCTTCAATCCTTTAAACCACATAACCAATTCCATGCAACCAAAACCCTGTACTAGAACCTTTTTACATTGACTTTCATTATCCTTTCTCTCTTGATCCTTCCTTGAACACATCTTCTTTTGAGATCACTTATTCAACCTTTTCTAAATAAATCCATTAAAGCTCAATAGACATACACACTCTCACCTAAAAATTAGCTTCCCACCTAGTCCTATCTGGTTCAAAGCTCGTGAATCCACAACTACATAAGAGACTACAATTGTCGACTCTAACCTAACACTTTCTTAACTACATAAGAGACTACAATTTTCAGCTCTAACCTAACACTTTCTTCTAAGCTCGTTTCCAAAATTATGCCTAAATCACACAGGAAATATGAAAGCTTGAATGAAGGCTAGACTAAGCGTGTGGAGACTAATCCATAAAATGAATTAGTTATTTGAGTCACAAGAATAGTAAAAATGATATAATCTCAAATATGTATATGTCAATCCACAAGCTCAAATGCAATGCATAGTGCAATAATTAAGTGCCAAAATTAGGTTCCAATTAATAAGATTTAGTGTCAAATCAAAGCATGCTTTAATCAAAGAGAACATAAAGTCAAACATTCCAAGCATGGTTCAAACTTAATTTCAACTAGCAACTTAAGCATCAAACAATTGGCATCTTGGGTGTTGAACTTAGCAAGTAAATCATCTAATCTAACCATGGCATTTACATCATAGTTCCCATGCAAACCTATATGATTCTAAAGACTCAATCCTAAAGTGAAATGCTAATGCAAACTATATGCTTGTTTTGTGCTTTTTCAAAAAAAAAATTTATGCAAAAATCGAAAATGACTCAAGAAAATGAAAAACAACACAACTAAAAACAATA
>OVAX01003736.1:0-14296 GCA_900406405.1 Lepidium africanum | reverse complement strand
CCCCAAGGTATGACTTTTTTTTTTTTTTTTTTTTTTTTTAGGTGATTTTTTTGAGTTGTTGGTAGGTAAAATTTGTTTATCAAAACTGGTTACGTCTTGGTGGTGGATCTCAAATCAATGAAACCCAAAAAATCAGTAGCAAGTCGATTTCTTCGTATTATTTTATGTATAAAAGATGAGTAATCGTGTACGATTATTGATTTAAAAAACATGTGATATTTGTTTTTGTGTCGAGACTTTTTAACACCGAAAAATTAAGAATTAAGACGTTCTCTCAACTTACAGCACATAAGAGTGGGCCACTGTTATGACCTTTAAATATGTTGTCTTTTTCTTGAAACCATAGAGCCACACATGATTTTAATTAATTATCACGCGTCATCAAAACTTTATCTTTTATAGTATAGTAATGTGATTTGAGGATAAATTCAAACTATTGTGGGAAAGTGATGATGATGTTTGTGGTTTACAGGATGGTTATGGTTCAGAACAAGTTCATAAGCAGCAAGTATTAGACTCGCCGTCCCCGTTTTTATGTGGGTCGCCGCCGAGCAGAGTCGCTAACCCATTAACACAGGATGCTCGATTCCGAGATGACATTATACCGGTCTCTTTTTCGCCTCCGCTGGGCTTACCTCCGTCGTCATCCCCTTCTTCCTCTGGGAGGAAAGGAGGAGGATGCGTCAGAGGCAATTTTGGTAACAGCCCAGCGGTTAGGATCGAAGGATTCGATTGCCTCGACAGGGATAGCAGGAACTGCAGCATCCCTGCCTTGGCATAGAGAATAACCTGACCCTCCCTTCTTGGGTTTCATACATATACTCTTATTGAATTAACTCTACAAAATCCAAATTAGTGCGTCGTACATATAAGTGTTAAGGACATGGAGAGATATGTGTGGAATCTTTAAGGTGGGGAAAGAGTAAGAGCTCGTAAGATGGATACGTTGGAGTTGTATCCTTTTTTCTAAGAGTGTAAATAGGTAACGGAGCAATTTTCTGGGTTAAGTTTCTAAGGTTGTAGTGTTTTTGTGGTCATTTTGTAAGTATTAAGGCAGAAATGAGAGAGCAAATAAAAGTTAGGCTTTGGGAGAAATATCAGTATTTGGAAGGTCAGGTTTCTTTGTATGGGGGTCATTGTGTAAAGTAAAGAAGAGATTTGGACCTAATCAGAAAGAGAGATAGAAAAGAAGGGTTATTTTGTATTTTTTTTTTCTTTTTGAGAGTCGAGTTCTGAAGATGAGAAAAAATTTGTACAAAAAGAAATTCAAATGATATTTTTACTTTTGGAAAACCGAATCTATGTTGCGTAGTCATTGAGAAAGAGATGATGTAATGAGTAAAAAAGCTGTGTACTGAGTAGTGCCATGTGTTACATTAACGTTGGAGACTCTCGTTCAAAAATATCTGGTTACTCCATCCAATTATTATATTCACCTTCTAAAGAAAAAGTTTATGGAATATGCAGCAAAATTATACGGGAAGACTCGTTCAATTATTCGAAAAAAGGAGATAGCTAAAATAAATAAGTAAGAAAACAATATAAATCCCAGAATTCAAAGTGTTAAAAAGGAAATGAAAATGTGTGTATGAATATATTCGTGAGAAGATAAAGTGTGTGTTTTATTTTTAGTTTTTAATTTGTATAGGCAAAAGGAGAGGCAGAAATGAGAAAGAACATGCGGAGCTCAGCATCTTCAACGCTTTTGGTTACAAGAAAGAATATCGTCAGATCTGTGATAAAGCCTGACACTCTCCTACTGCTGCTCCATCTCTTCTTTTTTTCTTCCTCTTATTTATTATTTTAATTAAAAATTTCCTTTTTATGGCTCATTAAATTTATTTTATATATTTTACCTTCTTTCTTTCTTTCTTTTCCCGTCTATTTTATCTTCTTTTCTATATATTCTCTTCTCCTCTATTGCCAGTGAATTTAAACTTATAGAATTAGATGAAAAAATATTTTACTTCACAAGAGTCTACAACTTCCATGTATTTAATCATACGAAAATTTAAACATAATTTTTTTTTCTCGGAAGTTTCTTTTGGAAAAAGTAATGAATTACAACAGTTTTACTTTTATCCGATGTTTTCAAAATTAGACCGGCTATTAATGAGTTGTTGATCAAACCGGTATGATCGATTGTACCAAGTTTAAAAATATTTGCTATACATATGTATGCAGTATATATATATATATATCATAAGATTTATAATTAATTCAGTAAAATATATAATAGCATTAACACATTTAAAAATAATTTAAAAAGATTGTAATTCATATTTATTAAAAATGTAATATTTAGTTATATAATAGAAATATAAAAATTATTAATGAATGAAATATAATAATATAGAAATAGAAAAGATGAAACTAGATTTCAATAATTAGAAAAATTATAATATGTAGTAATATAAACTGAGTTTCCATCAAATATATAAGGAAATAAGAAATGTAAAAATTAAAGAAAAATTTGAATGTATATACAAAAATTTTCTCATAACCTAATATCTACCACTTTCAATTTTATTTATTAAATCACTAGATAGTGACCAAGAGTTCTCTATTGAAACATGTTCATCAAGGAGTAATAATGTTGAAACTTAAGAGTTCTCTGTCTATCTTGACATTACGATCTTTCCAAAATCATAAGAATCTTGCAAACTGTTCAGAGTTTAACCAACTTTCACATCTGATCAAAGGAGGTGAGAGGATATCATATTGATGGAGTTATAAGAAAAAATAAGAAGGAGAATTTATATTTGTTAATTAAATATAATGTAGTGAGTAAAATTTGTCATTACTCAAGGTAATTTAATTGTGTTTTCATTAACACATATTGAATATGTGTATATGAGAAGACATCATGTGCATGAAGAAAACGTATGAAGTTGAATAAATTAAATACATTCAATAAAGTTACAATATTTAACCTTTACAAATGAAATGTTTGACTTGCTAGAAACTTTTATTTTCACATACACTTGTGTAAATATTAAGTTATTGAGCGTCACTATATTCGTAAATAGTTTATGCATATGTAATGAATTAAATTTGATAGCAATTCTATAACAAATTTATACGAAATTTAATTTTAATATCTTTGTATAAGAAAAATTATAAGAAGTAGGTTTTCATATTATATTTTTATTTTTATTTGTGATAGTAATTTTATTTTAATATTAAATTAGTATATCTATCCAATAAATTTATCATATTTCTTAAATTATAGTTTAAAGTTATAATTTATTTTTAATAATGGTTAAAAATTAAGGGGTTAATTTAATAGTGAGTGATGATATGGCACTCTAAGAAGAGAGCACAATTTACTTTGGTTTCGTATGGAGAATGCAGATAAAAAAAAGTATATCATGCAGATTATGCAGAACATATGCAGATCACACATATCATGGCAGATCATGCATATCATGCACAGATCATGCATAACATCTTATATTATTATTTTATTATAAGATTTCTTTTTGTAGCTATTATTTTGTTTTATTATCAGACTCGAACCCAAACCAAAAACCAAACGAATACCTGAAAACCTAATATTATAGTATTTTTAGAGTATTTTATGAATATTTTTGGTAATTTTAAAAATTTTAAATATTTGGATATCCAACTATGTTTTAAGTATTTTTCTTATATTTTAAATTCGGTTTCAGCTTCTTCTTTTTTATAACTTTATAATTTTACATTTTTAGTTAAATAAGTCTGTTGATTTATACTATGTTTCTATAAAATACCTTGTTAAATTTTGTTTTTACATTTGTTGGTCTTTATGTCTTAATTTTAATAACTAATTAAGTATGTATTTTAGTAAAAAAATTGATTACATTAGATTAACAAGTATGTAAAATATCACATGTTAAAAAGATAAAATAGGTGCATGATCATTTAAAAAATAGGTGATAATCGGTTATAACTTTAAGTATGATCATTCTAAATTAAATATATATATATATATAATGTAGATAGAGAGAAAAGTAATAATTTATAATCTAAATTCGAATCTGAATCTGAATCGTCTAAATATCTGAATGGTTCTAAATTTTTGGACCCAAAGAATCGGACTCAAACCAAGAAATTTTGTCTTACGTTTGTCATTCAAATCTGAATCATCGAACGAGTTTTAAATTTTGAACGTGTAAAATTAGACCTTAACCAAGAATGTAACAGGTACCTAAAGACCCGATACTATGGTACTTTAAAATATTTTCTATTATATTTTAAGATATTGAATATTTGGGTAATTTTCGGTTCATATAATTTGGATCCATATTAAGTGGAACCCGAAAGAAAACAACTTAAAAAGAATTAACATAAAATATAAAATTATGTACATATTTTTATAGAAATTACTTTAAATATTTAATTGATATTTAAATATTAAATGTTGTTAATAAATAGAAGGAAGATTTTAAAAAAGAAAAGAAAGAGTGAAAAAAATTGATATTGTAGACGTAAAGCATGATATGAGTGCATATCTATTTTTATCTGCAAACCATTATTTTCCCTTTTATTTTGATCTGCAACCTATAACTAATTATTTTAAATAGGTGAATGGTGATTTTAGTTGCAGATGAAGTGAACTGCATACCATCTGCATTTGTGGTTGAAAACATTCAGACCCTTTTTATATATAGATTAAGAGGATCCATATAAACCAACTACAAACTTGTCCTCTCTCTCACTTCTCACGTTCTTCTTTACTTCTTATCTTCTTCTTCTCCAAAATTCTTCCATCAAATTATTTTTTCCTCTAGTGCACCTGAATTTTGGCTGATAGATCTGTCTCAAAAAATCAAAATTCAAACTCTATTATTGATTTTGTTTTACTTTTATCCACTATTCGATTCGATGAAGTATGTCCCAAATTTTGGAAAGAATACATTAATTTCATATGCATGTATGAAAAATAGTTTTTCGGGTTGTTGATTTTTTTGGATCGAGATGTTTATATCTTTTTGTCGAATTTGTTCGATTAGATTTCATACTCGTCAACGATTTTTGTGTTTATGAAGAAGATGAAGATAAATTGATAATTTACCAGAGATAATAAATTTGTTATCAGGTAATAGATGGTTTAGAGCATATGTGTTACCATATATTTTATCAGGTAATATATGTGTTAACGGTAACACATGCGTTAACGAATAACATATGTGCTAATCAAATATATGTTATCAGATAATAAATACGTTAACAACTAATATATGTGTTAGTCATATAGTCTGGTAATACATATGTTAACACACAATATTTGTGTCAATTAAATACGTATTTTATCAGCTACTAAATATGTTAACAAATAATAATAGTGTTAGCGTATAATATATGTGTTAACATTTATTGTATCAGGTAGAATATACGTTAAATATCCATCACACTTCTATGAGGCTGTTTTTGTAATTATATCTGTGAGTCATGTCACTGATCTAATTAAATAAACTAACATGGTAGACTGTTAATTTCACTAAACTTTATGTATATTAAGCAAATTCTCTCAAAATTAAATAATTATATTTAGTAGAAAAAATTTAAATATCGAATTGGATTTTCGGTTCTGTTCATTTTTAACTAATTTTATCGGTTTAATAAAAATTCAAGCTTTGAATTATTTAGGAATTGATTGGGCTGATCAATCTGGTTTAGTTTCGAAAATACTAGTTTTATCCTGTAACTAAAAGATATTTGGGACAACAATGTTAATCGCCACAAAATTTATTTAGGGCCTTCAACAAATAATTTCATTATCAATAAGGTATTGAGCTAGTGGTAAATCTCCTAGATAGGTGATTAGAATCACAATTCTGTGTTACAACCAAAAACTAGTTATGGGTTTAGGAAGATTAAAGACAAAAGATATGAACTTTTTAGTTAGGACTAACTCGATGGATAGCAAAACCATTGGATTTTTTTAGTATGATAGTCATAGTTAGAATTTTTTTTGTAGATATTTAAATTGTATTATGATAGAAGACCAAAAAATATTCGTACACAAATGGTTTCTTTATTAAAAAGTTCAGGTTTCAGTGGTCTCCCATTTTTGGGCTTAGAATCCTCTCCTTCATTTAGAGTGTCTAATTTCTAACAGTAAGGTGGAGCTTCCATTATATTCGACCTAGCACCGTCACGTTTATCCCCGAAACTTGATTCCACGGTGGTTCTTTGTTTTCATTGTTACATATTATCTTCCTTTTTCACTAAAATCGTCCTCAGTAACTTGTTATCAGCTCAACTCCATGTATGCTGCTATGGACAAGGCCTTGATGGCCATGTCTATTGATGAAGAAGATGTCCCTTTCGAGATGCCGGATCTTCCACATCTCACCTCCTATGAAGCCAATTCTTTGAGTTTAATAGGTTGTATGTTAAACCTAGCTCAGCAAAAAATGTCTGGATTAATCTTCGACATGCCAAGGAAATGGCAAAAAGTGGATAAAATTCACGGTGTAGCGTTATCTGTGGAGAGATTTTAATTTATCTTCAAGATAGAACAAGATTTGCTTAAAGTGTTAGAGAAAGGAGTCCACACTTACAAAGACTGGGCTCTAGCTATGGAAAGATGGTCNACGGTGTAGCGTTATCTGTGGAGAGATTTTAATTTATCTTCAAGATAGAACAAGATTTGCTTGAAGTGTTAGAGAAAGGAGTCCACACTTACAAAGACTGGGCTCTAGCTATGGAAAGATGGTCAGACAAACCGGAAAAAGACTCGCTCCAATTCATACCATGGGGATAGCTTCTCTGATGCTAAACCATCCAGAACTCCTCTTCGAGGTAAAAGAGGAAGGAATAGGCCTCATGTTAGCAGAAGGAAACCAAAAGGATTTATTCAAGCAAAACAACCACCTATGGAAAAGATATTGGTACTGGAAAAGGGAACACAAGAGAAAAAGAAAGGTGTAATTGATCAAGTGGAAACTCAGAAGGTGGCGAAACGTCCAAATAAGAGGGTGATCTCTAACATGGGATCATCCTCATCCCAATGAGTATCTTAAGCTATAACTGTCAAGGATTGGGGCGGCCTCAATCCCTGATAGTTCCCAGACTCATGGAAATGAGGAAACTTTATTTCCTTGAGCTTTTGTTCTTGATGAAAACTATGAATGATCGTGATGCTCTTGTAGATATTTAGGAATGGTTAGGTTATGACAAGGTCTACACAGTGGAGCCTGTTGGTAAATGTGGGGGTCTAGCTCTTTTTTGGAAGAAGACTGTAAAGGTTAAGATTCTGAATGTAAATAAGAACCTTTAGATCTTCAGGTTGGCTTTGGAGATCATCAGTTTTTCCTTTCGTGTGTTTATGGTAATCTGCCTGTTAACTTAAAGTATATAGTTTGGGAGCGAATTCTTCGCTTTGGTGTACATAGATCGGGCTGCTGGGCCATGATAGGGGATTTTAATACACTCTTACACAATGGAGAAAAGCAGGGAGGTCCCCTTAGTTCTGAAGTATCTTTTTCAGATTTTACAAACTTGTTGAGTGCTTGTGACATGTCTGAACTACCTATCACTGGCAATTGCTTCAGCTGGGCTGGAAGAAGAAATGATCTTTGGATTCAAGCCAAACTTGACCGATGTTTTGGGAACAAGTCTTGGTTCTCGTCCTTCCCGGCTGCAAATCAACAATTCCTTAACATGAAAGGGTCTGATCACAGGCCAGTTCTGGTCAACCTAGTATCATCTAAGGAGAAGTACAAAGGTTCCTTCCGATTTGAGAAAAGAATGATGAATAATCTGTTAGTGGAAGAATCGATCAGATCTGCCTGGTTTAACCCTCATCATACTGCAGGTTTGGAGGTGTCTTCCCGGTTAAGAAGTTGTAGGACTACTTTAAGCAAATGGAAAAAAGATAATCAATCCAACTCAGATCACAAATTGATAATTATTCAAAGAGAGTTAGAAACTGAACAATCACTAACCTCTCCGAATTTCCAAAGGATATCCACACTTATACAAGAATTGCTAAAAGCTCATAGAGAAGAGGAGAGTTTTGGAAGCAAAAGAGTAGGGAGAAATGCTTAATGGAAGGTGACAAAAACTCTAAGTTTTTCGACACTTCGGTCAAAACCAACAGATCTAAAAATGGCCTTGACATGTTGATTGATGACTCATGTTGCGTTCATAAATCGGAGGCCTCTAAGGGACAAGTGGCTGCTGAATATTTTGACAAACTATTCACGTTATCTCTTCCATCTTCACCTCAAGGCTTATTTGAAGACTTCACTCCTCGTGTGACTAATAGGATGAATGAACACCTAAAAGCTCAAGTATCAAAACAGGAGATTAAAGATGTGGCTTTTTCTATCAAGGATTCAAGTGCACCTGGTTCAGATGGCATGACAGCTTACTTTTTTCAGTATTATTGGAGTATTGTTGGTGATCAACTATCAGAGGAAGTTTTGAGATTCTTTTCTCATGGTGAGTTCAACAAAAGCTGGAACTTCACACAATTATGTTTAATTCCCAAGAAAGAGAATGCTTCTCAAATGTCAGACCTAAGACCTATTAATTTGTGTTCGGTGTTGTATAAAGTGGTCTCTAAAATCCTTGTGTCCAGGCTACAGCTGCTACTCTCCTCAATCAGCTTGCCTAAACATACATCATTTGTGGCAGATCGAATTATATCGGATAATATCGCTATTGCCCACGAGGTGGTCCATTCCTTGCACACCCATCCGGCTATCTCGGCTGAGTATGTGGCTTTGAAAACTGATATGTCAAAGGCGTTTAACCGAATGGAGTGGTGCTATCTAAACGACTTGTTGTTGGCTCTTGGATTTGATAGAATTTGGGTTAATTGGGTGATGACTTGTGTGACAACAATATCTTACACAGTTATGATGAATGGCCAACCTCATGGTTTCATTTCTCCGCAAAGAGGACTCAGACAAGGGGATCTCCACTCGCCTTTTCTCTTTGTGTTGTGTACAGAGGGCTTAACATATACTCAATAAGGCCGAGAGTTAGTGTCTAATTTAGGGAGTCAATTTTTCATCTGAAGGTCCTTCGGTTCATATTCTGCTCTTTGCAGATGATAACCTATTTATGTGCAAAGCAACAACTCCATAATGCTCTACGATTCAGAACATCCTTCAGGTCTATGGATCATTATCAGGTCAGGTTATTAATCTTGATAAATCATCAGTCACATTTGGTAAGAAGATGAATGATAGTCTCAAGGAGTCCCTCAAAATTTTGCTAGGCATATTTAATAAGGGTGGAGCTGGCATCTATCTGGGGTTGCTAGAATGCTTTAGTGGATCCAAATAAATCATGTTACAATTTATACAGGATCATCTAAACTCCAGACTATCAGGTTGGTCTACAAGATTTCTCTCCCAAGGAGGCAAAGAGATCCTACTTAAGAGAGTAGCAATGGCGCTACCGGTGTACGCTATGACCTGCTTTACAAGTTGATTTTGTTTGTCCCTTGGGAGAGAAGATTTATTGGCTCTCATTGGAGAAAATGTGTAAAAGAAAGGCAAATGGTGGGCTGGGTTTTAAGGATGTAGAACTTTTTAATAGATCACTACTAGCCAAGTAGTCCTGGAGGTTACTGCAAGAACCAGATTGTCTCTTCTCCAGATTTATAAAGAGCCGGTATTATCCATATTCCGACTTCCTCTCAGCAGGTACTGTGGCTAGAGCATCATTTTCTTGGAGAAGTATATTATATGGCAAGGACCTGCGTGTAAAAGGTCTTAAGATTATGATTAGGAATGGATTGTCCACTCACGTATGGAGCTCAAAATGGATTGAAGATAAGGAGATGAGAGTGCCGTTTATGAAGGAACCGCTAGTTGACATTGATCTATTAATTAGCGGATTAATGGATACAACAGGAAGGTGGAATCAAAATACATTACAATGTTTATTTTTCCCTGCAGATATAGCCCTCATTCTGGATATTATGCCGCATCCTCTGATTGAAGCTTTTTATTCCTGGAGGCATAATAAATCTGTATGTACACACCACGCTCTGGATATTGGTTGGCATCATTGCTAAAGGAAATAGACAAGCCATCCTTTCATCAACAATTGCCTTCCCTGAATTGAGTCAAAGAACTCATAAGGAAGATTAAATGTCCAGAAAAGATCAAAATCTTCATCTGGAAAGCTATCAGCAATGCTCTACCTGCAACTATCAACCTTAAATCCAGAGACATTAAGATGTTGGACATGAGATACCAAGCATGTGGACAGGAGGAAGAATCAATCAACCACATCTTATTCAGTTGTCCTCTTTCTCGGCAAGCATGGGCATTGTCAAACATTTCCACACCACAAGTAGGTTTTGAATCTCACTCATTGTACCATAATTTACATTATGTTGCAGTTTTGGGTTCAGGACAGGATCTCCCGATGGAGCTCATGTCTGCTGCACCTTGGTTATTGTGGACATTATGGAAAAACCGTAACAATCTTCTCTTCGAAGGAATGGTATTTCCGATTAGTGATACAATTATCAAAAGCAAAGACGATGCAAAAGAATGGTTTGATGCTCAGGAATTGGTTAACCCATCTATACCACTTACAAATGTCATCACTCCAAAACAAGTACTGCCATGGAGACCTCCTCCAAAGCCATGGCTGAAGTGTAATATAGGAGCTGCATGGCATAAAAGGAAGAAATTTGCAGGTGCTGCTTGGGTTCTCAGAAATTCTGAAGGGAAAGTGCTCCTGCATAGCCGCAGATCATTCTCGGATATAAACTCTGAGTTGGATGCACATTTTGAGAGTTGGAAATGGGCTATGGAAAGTATGTCAAGCATACATATCCACAATGTTTTGTTTCCAGCTGAGCATAAGATCCTTGTTGGTGCGATTACTCAACCAAAGGAATGGCCAGCGATGAAGGCTTATATCGCCTCTTTTGACATAGCCTTAAGGGCTCTTTCATCTTGGAACTTTATGGTAGAAAGGAAATCAGCTAACAAAGGTGCTTCCCTAATAGCAATTAGTGCCCTAAAGGAGGATTTCTTGCAATCTTATGTCTTTTCAGGTTATCCTAATTGGTTGCGAGTTTTGTTTCTTCAGAACAATTTTCATCTTAATTTGTGTTAGATGGCGTTGATTGCCTTAGCTTCCCTTGTTGGGGCCTCAATTTGTGGTATAGGTATTAGGCATGTAATTTTTGAACAATTTTATCTAATATGAAGTATCTTCTAGTGAAAAAAAAAAAAGAAGACCAAAATATTCGATGCTGGATACCGTTTTATATGGATCATTGGATCTAGATCTGATGAGCTTCATGCTTATCTTTGTATATATAATAGTGAAAAGATCGAGGTAGTTTAAATAAGAGTTATCAAGTTTATAGATACCTAATCAATGCTACATAAATATCTATTAAAGTTGACAAAGAAAAGGCATGCTTCTATTTATTAAAATCATAGCAATATATTTTTATAAGTAGAAGTAAAGTTTGAAAAGATGTAAGTTGGACAAAAATATAGGAGTGTCATAATGGGTAATTCGACTTGACGAGACCTAAATCTATATGGATAATAGATTTTAATGGATGAGTTTGACTTGCCCATTTATTTTATGGATTAAGATTTATATACTCAAACTCTAATATATTAAACTTACTGGTCTAATGGTTATAATGGGTACCCAAATAAATAAATTATACACTATATTTATATAGGAAATATTCTATATTTTTAAATATTTACGGTAGTTTCTATTTTCATATATTTGAATACATATTTATATGAAAAAAGTTGGTTTCATAGATTTTTTATATAATTTATGATAGTTTATTTTCTTATACATATACATAAAAAGAAATTTCTGTTTTCTACATACACATAAGATAAGTGGTAGTTTCTATTTTTATACATATACATAAAAGGAAAATTCTGTTTTTGGTAATCAACTCACGAGTAACCCATAACCCTAATGGGTCAATCTATTAGATTTATAGACCCATAAATGATAATCCAGATCCACCCATTTATTTATTTGGGTACAAAAATTAACTTGAACCCTAGGTCTGGACATTTCGGGTTTCGGGTCGGGTTTCGGATCGGGTTTGGTTCGGATCTATTCGGATTCGGGTTTTCAGGTCTAGAGATTTAGAATCCGTTTGGGTACTTTTAATTTTCGGGTTTGGTTTGGTTTTAGTATCTCTGGATTCGGGTTGGTTCGGGTATGTATATAAAGACCCAAAAATTTTTTGGTTCGGTTCCGGTTTGGGTCCGGATATTTCTATTTAATTCATTTTTAAAAATTAAAAACTAGTAAGTATTTAATAAAAATGCTTTAAATCAAAATTCAACAAGATTTTTAAATATTTTTGGTTAATTTGATCTTAAAGTACTAATATATTAAGGTTTATAATTCTAAATTTTAATATTTAAATAATTAAAATTGTAAATATAAATGATATTTAAAAAAACATAATTATATTTCGGGTTTTCGGGTACCCATTCAATTCTCGGTTTGGTTCAGGTTCGGGTTCAGGTTTTCGGGTTTAAAGAACTATGACTTATTAGAATATCTATGTCGGGTTCGGTTCGAATTCAGGTCTTATATTTCGGATCAGGTTTAGTTTGGGTCTTTAGGTTCGGGTAAAATGCCCAGACTTATTAAACCTTATTAAATTAACAAATAAACAGAGCTAGGGTAGTAGTGACCATTTCGACACCATAAAAAAATGTGAAGGCGCCGATAAAATTGACCAAAGAGAAAAAACAGTTAGTAATTGGGAATTGTGCAAACAAAAATTCTCACATGACATCTATCTCCCTCACTCTCCCTAATTCCTCCTTATTTTATTATTCAATAATCAAACTTATTTACATTTCCATTTTTCATACTCTTAACAAAAACTGAGAATTTACCATGATTTACTATCCAATACAACCATGAGTTAGTTGTACCATATTATACATAGATTTATCAGTAATTTTAAATTAAGTTGATAAAAAAAAATTGAGAAAATACCATGATTTACTATCCAATACAAATTTCATGAGTTAGTTATACCATATTATACATGGATTTTCAAAGTATCCTAGAACTTTTAAAATGAACTATACAAAATTAGCAGGCAGTACCCTAATGATCATCGAATATTAGTTATAAATAATAATTCGAATAGATTTTCTATATATCAAATTATTTTTATTCAATTATAAAAATCTATTTTCATTATCTAATTTTTGTTTATCAAATACTTCAGTATATCAAAATTTTATCTTTGAACTATTTTGTTGTTTACTTGTGTCTAGAAAGTATAAATAAACACAAGTAGCTCACTCAATCAACTACTAATTTTATGGAAAATTTTGTGAGATGATATCCTTTTCCTATATTGATTGTATTTAAAGGGAATGTTTATCGGTATTAGTATGGCTCCGATTGGTAATTGTATAATCGTTTAATGGCATAATGTAATGCGATTATGTCGAAATTTTGCCAATCAGCATAATGTGCATAATGGCGCAATGTAATACAATTCTACAACTTTTTTTTCTGCCTAAAACTTTACAATGGAAATAGTTATTAGGCAAATAAACAGATTTTGTTGCTTTTTTTGCCTAATAATCAAAAATAATAAAATAATATTAATCTATATTTACTTATATACTATTGCACATGCAATTGAGTCTCTAACTATAATCTACTAAATACGACTAATACATACATGTAATCATAAAAGTATTTTTAAATTATATTGATTATAGAAAATAATTGTCTCAACATATTTACCTAACCAATGTCTATTACAACTATAACCTAAGTATAAGTGAATTAGTGGTATCAAAAAAATATTTACCATGCAACCAATTATAACTTTACAATTTTACTAAATACAATTAATATTTTAATAATCTATAAATATGAGTTTAAATATAATAAATGGTTGTTTAGTCAACGTCATGAATGTATTGAAATTATTGATAATGATTAAAATAATAAATGTGTTATTATTATTATATTATTTATAAAATATCTTTTCAAGTATTAAATATACAATATAATATTTTTATTATAAATAAGAAATATGTATATATAATATACTAAAAATTTATTAAATATAATTAATAGGTGGATATTAATAATATTAATTATATTATGCCATTCTGCAAAAGTTATCTAATCACCATTTCATTTTATCAAAATCAATTATGCAATATATCATTCTGCAAGTTTTTATTTTGCAACTTTTATTCTGCAACTTTATTTTATTTCTGTCATTAGGCAATTATGCAATTTTACCAATCGAAACCTATATCTAATCGAGTTTTTAGAATAAAATCAGATTTTTCTA
>OVAX01003735.1:0-17464 GCA_900406405.1 Lepidium africanum | reverse complement strand
CTCCTTAGCTTCTTGATCCAACGTGTGTTTGCTGCCCATGATCACATCACGTACATAACAACATTGCTATTCAAAGTTTTAGCTGTGGTGAACTTGGCCACATGATTTCTGCTTTTCCAAACCAGAACAAGTTAAGACTACTTCTGAACGCTTCAGGCCGCAATGGGGAGCTTGATCAAATAGTAGAAGAGGAGGAGGAGCCACATGTTAAAGAGCTTGTGGATGACACGGGGGTGAACTCGATGCTTCGATGAGCCACGGTCAGCCCGCTACTGGTAGATGAGCCATGTTAATGAAAAAGCTTGTTCGAGATAAAATGTGTCATCAAGAACCACGAGTATAAGCTCGTGATAGACCCAGTCAGATGCGAGAATGTTATCTCAGTCAAGGTAGTGAAATTGTTGTGCATTTTGGACTGTGCACACCCGCAGCCATACACGCTGATGTGGCTCCATTCCGGCAATGAGGTTTAGGTAAGGCGTCAAGCCTTAGTAACTTTTGTTGTTGGGGACTGTATTGGATGATGTGTGGTGCGATGTTGCACCAATGGATGCGTGCCACCTCTTGTTGGGGGGACCATGGGGGTATGATAGGCGTGTGCTCTATGGGGTTCGGTTACTCTTGTGTAGAGGGTTTGGTTTCGCTCTTTTTTCGTACTCATATGACTTGTTTGTGGTATACCCTTTTTTTAGACTCTATCTAGCCGTGAATTGGTCGTATCTAATTTTGAATCCGCTATTATCTAAAAGATATGTGAGATCTCAATCCTGCTGGTGTAGACGCATGGGTCTTACTCTCGAAATACTTTCATTCGATTAGTATTGGAATGATATATCTCAGTTATGTCATCAGTTAAACCATAAATCCAAGATGATTTTGAATCATTCTTCCAATACCAACTGAGTTGAATCATTTAATCTGGCAACAAAAAAATTGATAGCATAAAGAATAGAGAAGCGTAGAGAAAGGTTGTGAGCATAATGAAGTAAGTGCACATGAGCGTTTCAACTTTAAAGGGTCGCCGAAAGTTACAAATTTTCGAGCTCCATTATTTTAGATATTAAGTACAACCATACTTTCCTCTGATAAATGCTCTCGCTTCAACTTTCATAGATGCTATAACTTATTATACGGTATGCAACTCATATTATATATACTCAAAAAGTCAAAAGCAAGTATCTTTTTTTATGTTAATAATTTGAGCAAGTGCAAACCTTTGTGAATCTCTAAAATGTTATATAATTGGGGTTAGCTGGCTAGGTAGTTGTCAAATAAAATCAAATGTAATAAGATTTGATGTTATTTAGTTTAAGAACCTAAACACAATATATATTGGGATATCATTTAGCTTTATCTGTCTCACAATGGTATCATCATGTGTCTATCTATCTTGAGAGCTAGATTTAAGTTTAGATTTGTTTTTGGTCCCATATTTTTGTGTGTGTTGTGTTTAAATTGTTATAAAAATACTGTTCTTTCTTTTCTTTGTTTAACGTCAAAGTCTTACATTTATATGAAGTTTGTTGATTCTTGTATTGTATCAAGCAATTCCTTGCTTGAAACCGAAATCATTCCTTTCGTAAGACTTGAATTACAAACAATCTCTAAACACATACAATTTTTTTTGGTTACAAAACTTTCCCTTGTTGGATATGATAAAGTATTACATTTGTTGAACTACCAGTATTGGTATTAGGCAACACAAACAATCATTAATAAGCCACAAATTATATTTTTTTAAAAACAACAGAAAACTAATACGAACAAAATGCAGAGTAGATTAATGTGACAAAAGAGAGAACTCGTCTTTCTCCTTTGAGTAATTTGCAAAGCGAGTACACCAGCGTAATTGTAACCAAGTTACAACCCAAAGAAGCAAAAAGAAAAAATAAAATTACAAATGAAGAGATTACTTCCCCCACCTAAAAGCAATAATTCTAAACTCACCCCGAAATTTTCTAAGAAGTCAAAAAATTCCATATGTACATTGGAGTTGGAGATGGCATAGTTGTTGAAATCATACTAGCTCTGCCACAAACATCCAAAAAACTGACAGCTTTGGCTTTGTCTTTTTTTTTTTTTTTTTTTTATAATGCTAATATCTCTCACTCACCTTACTACTTCTCAACTACACTACACACACATACACTCATCATTCGACCTTTTTCTATTACCCACTCATAAAGATGACTCCAAACAAAGTGTAAAATTATACCACACTTCTCTCTTTCTAAATAACTTCATTATAAAACAACAAAACCTTGTAAATTAAAAAGAAAAAACACGACAAAAGACGGACATTCTCTCGTCTGACACTTTTTCCATCAAGAGTATATACTTCAATACTTTTTATCTTAAAGCCTTTTATGGCGTTTTCTTCTTCACCTAGACCTTCTTGTTTGTTCCTTGCTTCTCAAGCAACACTGTTACTTCTCGACCTTATTACTAACAAGACAAATTGATTCTCTTTAAAGTGTAAACTTAGACATGAACGACATAATAGTCACCAGAGATAAGTTATATACCTGTATGTTCTTGTTCTTGTTCATGATGCCACCATGCAAACACTGAACTCACACTTAAACTTATACTCAAAACTCAAAAAGTCATGATTTCGTTTTCTCTGACAGCAATAAGATCGATATTCTTTAAATCACGTAGATGTTGTAGAATCTCATGCAGTAAATGTACTCCTTTGTCTCCTCTTTTCAATGAACCAACACAATGTCTCAAGAATTCCCTGTCTGCTTCTAGAGCTTCTAATCTCTCGTATAGCTCATCCACTTCTTCTTTCATTACCACAATAGCACCATTCTCCGATTCATCTGAACCGTTTTCGTGGTGGTTTTCGTGATGGTTTCCGTTACCTAATCCGTTTTCCATCTCTCCATCGACCGCATCGAACAAGGGAAGTAATCTCTTCGACTTAATAATTCTGTGCTTCCCATTTGTTTCCTTGCCATGATAATTCCCATTTCCGTTGATGCCACCATTTTTCACAAACGATAGAGCTTCCTCCTCCTCGTCCTCTTCATCATTCAGCGCCGAGAGTTTCTCTTCAAGAAACTTTAATCTCCCAAGAATCGAAAGCCTTTCTCCTTCGTAATCATCTAAACACTCATCAAGACGAAGCACAACATCAACAGGCGTGTCCTCCATATCATTCTCTCCATACTTGTAATCTGAAACCCCTTTAATGTTCTTGGGCTGTAACTCGCCCTCGTGCTCATCTAAATCGCCATTTTTATTATTCCTATATGAATCCACTGAGGAATCTCTCATCCTCCTCCTCAACATCCCCATTTTCTCTTTAGCTTCATACTCTTCCAATTTCTTTCTATACACCTCTATCTCCTTCTCCAGCTCAGCGTTCTCTCTCTCTCGATTCACCATGAGCTCATTCAACAACTGCAAGGCTTCTTGATCGAACTCCGCTTGCTCTTCCATCATTCTCTGATACTGCAACGCCTCCATCTGCATGGCTGCCTTCTCCTCCTGCAACCTATTGATCATCGCCATTGTCTCATTTGCAGCAACAGCAGACGCACTCCTCTCTTCCTCCAGCTCCTCGTACAAGGCGTTAAGGGCTTTTCTCTCTTCTTGTAACTCCAACTTCAGCTTGTCGACAGTGAGCACTCCTTCAGGATTCTCAGTCCTCTCAAGGGATTCTACATCGGATCCTCTTCGTTCTAGATGAAACATAGCATTATGTAGACTATGCAAGCTTTCCCTTGAGCCTGGATTTTCTAGAAACTGCTCTTCATTAATGTTCGTAATTGTTCTGAACTCCAGTGTACCCTCCTCTGCTTCATATGTTGGAAAAGGTTTAGAAATCTAATCAGTGAATGCTCAAATATACGTTAAAGTCTTTCCAAAGTTTCTATGCAATATAAGCTATGTTTCTATTTCGTATATTCGAAGCAAATTACCATAATAATTGCCATCGTCGTCCTCAGGATTGAGTTGTTGAAATGGATTATCTCCGATTTGCTCGTGATCAGGAATCTCTGTACCTATTGAAACTTCTGCATCTGTTTCTTCGTCGTCGTTCTCCATTTGCAGTAAATCATCTGTTGAAGCACCTGCAATATACTCACCAAACTTAAGAGTAAATAGGACGAAAATAATCAATAACTTTGTACATTTATATTCAAAGTTACGCAAAGAGCACCTAAATTCGTCACCGCATCCTCCGGTTTCGATTCATCCGGCGAAGCAAATGCGGTAATTTCCTCTTTTTCCGCCGTGAAATCAGGCTCAGCGCCAAAATCGAGGATAAAATCTCCGTTAACGTCAGAAATCTCTCGAACTTCCTCGTTCGGTTTGTAAAATTCAACTGGAATCAAATGGCAGTCGCCGTCGTCAATATAGAACTCGAGGTTTTTCGGGGCGTGATTTGCAGTTTCAACCTCCATAGTCAGATCCACTTTGTTTTCTTCGTCCTTATCTGCTGTAACTTCTTTGTTACAGTCGAAACTGGATACATAACATGAGAATTCTTCCTCTGTATCATCATCATCATCATCATCAACCGTAGCGTCGCTGCTAATTTCTTCTTCCTCCTCTTCTACAAGTTTTCCAGGAGATTGCTGGACAATCTCGATTAGTGTATTCTCTGAAAGAAGCTTCTCCTCTGTTTCTTCCTCCCTTTGTTCCTGAGAATCGTTCAAATTCACGGATCGTATGTTTTCTTCTTCTTCAAAGACAAAGATCGCTCGAGATTTTTGAATAGGGAACATACTGCCATTGTAGATTTGAGATTCATCTCCAATCGGATAACTTATAATTCCTAAATCGGGTTCAATAGGAGTACACAGTGGCGAACTTATCGTCTCTACGCAACAACGAGGAGGACGATCAAACAAATCCTTGAGAAATTCACCGAGATAATCAAAGCTGTGTACTCTGGAAATCTCGAGAGCATGATCATCGCAGAGGAGATCTCTATGGGAAGGAGAATTACCAGAGGCGTCAAAGAAACGGTCGAGTCTGGAGCAGAAGAGACAAGGACGCTTGAGACCGAAATAATCGGCGAATCTATGGATAAAATAAGAGAAGAGAGAGTTGAGAAGAATGAAGAAGATGAGAGACCATTCGAGGAAAGCGTAGACGAGAACGAGAGTGATGCGGTTGGTATTGCGGTGGATCAAAGTCGCGAATCTGTTGGCCGCCATGGACGAGAAAAAGAAGCTTCAGAAGATCGGTTTGAGCAATATTTACAGAGAGAATCTGAAAACTGAAAAGTGTGGGACGAAGTTAGGAAGCAGAGAAAGACTTGTCAGCTTAAGTAAGTTGGCCGGAAATCGGACCGACCACTCCTTTTTTTTTTGTTTGAAGTTGAATTTTAATTTGATGACGACAACAATTACAAAACCCAAATATATATTTATGGAATTGAAGATAAGAGTTAAATTTATACAAATTAAAAAAAGGAGTCAAGAATTTGAAGAATTAGGATATGTAAAGGATTGATATCAACAATATTACATTTATTATATACTAAATAAAGGCTACTAGTATATATATTTATTTTTATTCTTGACATTTATTTTGAGAAACAAATTTATAAGTAAAAAATGTGTTATTGACAATAAGAATTATTAATATTTTGAAACATTGTTTGGATTTAATCTCTGGAGAAAGTAGTTTATTTTCTGCAGCTGCAATTGTGTTAGAAATTTATCCACATGGTTTGATTTAGAAGATAATTTATCATTTTTGGTTGCATATTTCAGAATATAATTAGAATATTTAAAGAGAAATTTTAAGAAAAGTTATTTTTGATATGTTGTTTTTTTATGTCTATTTTTCTTTTCCAATTTTTAAAAGAAATGGTAGATTTTAAAAATATGTAAATAAAAAAGAATATTTTTGAAATTCTCCCGTATTAAAAAAAAAAAAAAAAAAGTTAACAATTAGCGTATGTTATTATATATAAATTTTATTACCTTTTAGTAGATGAAACGAAAATTATGTATAAATCATTACTAAATTCACTATAATTAATTACCAATATTAAAGATAAGAAAATAGGTATCAATATGAAAGTATTAAAATAAAAAAGAAGCAAGTGGATTGTTTCTTTCTCCCGGCGGAGAGTGACTTTTTTGTAATTTTGATAATCGCAAGCCATTCGATTTATCATTAAACATTGCTGGAGACGCAATCATACTGTTTGAAATGTTTATTTTATTTTGTTTTGCTTTTTCAGCAAAAGAAACAGTTGTTTAGTAGATTTTACTATATTTAAAATAAAAGATAACTTGCCACGTGGTTTATATGTCCCCGCCACTCCACCTTTAACTTTGGAAGAAAAAAATTAAAGTGGGCCCATAGCTGTGATCCACATGCCCGTAATGGGCCATTTTTTAAAAACTCCGAAACTCATATTCTCAAACAGCCAAACTCACGATCCGTGCGGTCCTTCAACCATTTATTTTACATACTTCATAACTTGTTACTAGTTTTATCTGATTTTATTTTATATCTACTCTAGTTATATATTTTGCATATGTATTTATAAGACTAGTTACAATGAGGTATTTAAAAATAAATTCAACAGTTAAATTGATATAATGGAGTGTTGAAATTTATTTTTGAAGCTAATATGGATTCAATTAGTTAGGGTATCTCTAGTAATCAAAAACTAAAGTAGGATATCTCTTGCCGGTCCTCTACCGACGCTGCTGCTACCACTTTTCCGGCGGCCGTTGGTTCTCATTGCCGCCAGAAAGGATTTGATGCCGTTTTCAGCTTCTCGATAGTTGTATCCGCTCTAGCTTTCTCTGTCTTACGCGCGTAAAAAGACGGTTTTTGCTAGCCCCGTTTTAGCCACCTATGTCAATTCGCTCTTCAATGTTCGTCACTGACGCGGTGGCTTCAGCGAACAGTTTTTTTTCTCTGTCCGTGTGAGGACGATGGTTTAGGGACCTAACTGTCCTCCACGCCACCGTCTTTCTCACTACTGAGGCCTCAAATTCTATCTCATTGGCAAAGTTTGGTGTCCTCTCCGGCGGTGGTTGTCTAGTTGATGGTGCTGTCATCGTCGTTCATCGATAGAGCTTATCGGTTTCGATTCTAATCCTCTCTCTATCGCCAATTACCTTAGCTTGTGTTTGTCTCTCCCAGGTAAGAAGACGCTTGGATCTAGTCTCAGATTAGTTCTGGTTCTTAGTTTTGCAGTTAGGGTTAATCGGGTTTTGGCTTTGTGTGGGTTTGATGCCTCTCTTGTGCGTATTTGGTTAAGTTAGATCCGATTTTATTTTATTTAAGACTTCTTCAAGTTTATTTAGATCCAGCTTGATATGTGGGCTGTTCTATTCTCGATGCTCCTGGTGTTGATTTGTTTCATCTTCGCCTCTGGTGTCCCACTTCCTTGCAGCTGTTGGTTTCTCGACATGGTAATGATAGCTTCATCAGTTCTACTGGTTTAATATTTCCATTCTCTGCAAAGCGTTAGCTTTAGCTCTTACCTCTTGTTTGAGATTTTAAGAGTCTGTTTTAAGTTAGTTAATCTCTACTTTTGTATTTTCATTACCATTTCTCTTCCAATGTAAGAACCATTTCGAAGAAAAATGTCGTTGATAAAAAAAAAAAGAATTTATTAAACTAGTTGAAACGTAAAAGTAGGTGAGAGAATATGATTTGTCAAATTGTTATTGGATCGATGTAGGAAAGAAAGACAAAAAAATGTGTTGTAATTTATTTTGCTGAATTATAAAATATAAAAGTTAAATGAATATTAAAATATTAAGTGTCAGATAAAAGTGAGGGTATTGAAACATTTTTTTTTTTGAAATGTGAAATTTATTGATCAACAAAAAGGTTATTTACAAGTGGAATAAAAAATAACATACATAAGAGAGTCTAGTAAAGAATAAAAAATAAGGTCACGAAATCTGAAACCAACGTCTAGAATGTCCTTCCAACTTGTGAGAGCCTGTGTAATTGAGTGCAGAAACTCGATTCCTGATATCTTTATCAATGAGGCGATGAAGAGAAGAAATGGTCGAAGATGTCGAGCCATGAATACTTTCATTCCTTGCTTGCCATAACCTGTAAATAGAGGTCTGGAAAGCGATTCTCAAAAGAATACGATCAAGGAGGGGACCTATGAAAGATTCTAGGTAGTGTAAAGTGTCTTTCCACTCCGGTGTAATGGTCGAACCGATGAGTTTAGAGCACAACACATGCCAAATAGCAAAGCTGAAAGGGCATGCAAAAAACATATGCTCCCTGGATTCATCCCTTTCACCACAAAAAAGACAATGTTGTGTATGTCCCCATGACCTCATTCAAGTACTTGTAGCAAACTTATCTTTGAGTACAAGCCACGTAATAAAAGAGAAATGGGGAACAGCTTGCTTGAACCAAACAGTACCATACGAAGAGACTTATGTACCACTTAATCTGATATGATTCTAGGTCTTAGTTGCAGAGAAACAGTCCTTAAAATCATTATCCGAGTGGCGCCACAATACAATATCATCAACCATAGAAACATTGTTGTTAAAAACATCTTGAATTCTTGTTATAAAGGGACCGAAAAGTTTGCTCCGATGGGATCTCATCTGCCAGGCATTGTCCAAAATTGCATCGGCTATAGTAGCTATGCGTGGAATGACTAGATAGCGGAACCCCATTTCCCCAGTTATATCAATAAGACGTCCCTCCGATAACCAATGATCATACCAGAATGAAGTAAGATTACCATTACCAAGATGTACTCGGATGAAGGAAGTTGCAAGACTTTGAATTTTTAGAAGCTTTCTCTAGATCCATGAACCCATAGTTGTTTCCTTGATATCCCAAAACGAGCTAAATTTAAGAAGATAAATCGAGTCCATTGCACCCAAAGCGATGTATGTGGATAACAAACGCTGCACAAGATGTAATGCAAACACACGAGATAAGTCCTTAAGTAATCTCAAACCAAGCCCACCCTCTTCACGGGGAAGACACAAATCTTTCCACTCTACCTTAGCCTTTGACGAGTCATTTGGATTGCCTGACCAAAGAAAAACTCCATAAAATTTCAATCTCCTTTAAACATCCCGATGGAAGTTGGAATGTAGCACACCAAAAATTAGAGATGCTAGTTATAATAGACTTAATAAGCTGCAACCGTCTGACAAAAGACAAGGTTTTAGTAGTCAATCCCAACATTCTCTTATTAATTTGTTCAATCAGCGGTGCATACTCTGTTCTAAACATAGCTTTTGTCGTGAGTGGGAGACCTAGATATTTGATTAGTAGTTGCCCAAAAGATATACCCGCAGATAGTGCATCGTTGTGGAAATTATCCCTTAGCTGCCCAGCCGTATAGATTGACGACTTAGCTAGATTGATGTAAAGACCCGAGAGCAAACCAAAGGACTGCAACACCTCAAGAATACCTGACAAAGAGAAGCTCTTACCATTTGAGCATACCATAATTTCATCCACGAAACTTAGATGTGTGAGTCCCAATGCTTGACATTTGGGATAATAGCCAAACTTGCCCATCATCGCTGCTCTACTTAAAAGATTGATAAACATTGTTAGAAATAACATACAGGTATGGCGATAATGAGCATCCCTGTCATTTACCTCTGCTGCTACCAAAAAACCCATCAAGATCCCCATTCAAAGAGATTAAGAAGGAGGCTGTGGAGATGCAAGTGTGAATCCATCGAATGAACAAGGCAGGGAGGCACATAGCTTCAAGAGTCATAACAATGAACGACCATTTGACTATGTCAAAAGCTTTAGAAATGTCAAATTTGATGGCACTGCGAGATGAAATAGAGCTCTTGTGGTAGTCTTTGACAAGTTCAGTAGCTAAGAGCACATTCTCAAGAAGAAGCAGATTCTTTATAAAAGCACACTAGTTAAGTTCAATTGCTTTTGGCAAAATAGCTTTTAATCAGTTTGCCAAGATCTTCGAGATGATCTNTTGGCAAAATAGCTTTTAATCAGTTTGCCAAGATCTTCGAGATGATCTTGTATAAGAGATTGCAACATGCTATTGGGAGATCATCCTTCATAGTGAGAGCCTTAGAGTGCTTTGGTATCAAAGCCAAGGCTGTGGCATTAACTCCTGAAGGCAAGAAATTAAACCAGAAGAATGATTGAACCGCAGTAACCAAATCTGTCCCAATAACTAGCCAAGCTGCTCTATAGAATTTCATTGTATAACCATCTGGACCCGAGGTTTGTTTAATGGAAGAGAGTGAAGTAGAGTATAAATCTCATTCGAACTGCCCGGAGCAACCAACAAATCTACAGCAGTATCAGAGCAACAAAAGGAGATTAAATCAGATAAATTCTCTTGGATACCTAAATCATTGCAAACAATCTCGGCCTGCAGGAAATTCGTAAAATGAGCAATCGCTTCAGATATGATAGCCTCAGGTTTTGTTATAATATCACCCCTGAGAATTCTGTAGTCTCTTGATTGATAGACGAGAGTCCCTATCCTGAGCTGTTCTCTGGAAAAAAATGTGTTTTGATCCCCTGCCTGCAACCATCGAATCCAAGATTTTTGTCGGAAGAATTGTTCCTTAATGTGAGCAAGATGGTGCCATCTTTGTGTCGTAGCAAAAGCTTCCTCATAAGTCTCTTGGGAGGGAGATAGTAAAGCTTGATTTTGCGCTTAACACAGTATCTCAAAGGCTTCCTTGGTTCTCTTTGGCAAGTCCCCATATTGTGATTTGTTTAAGTTCCGCATAATGGGTTAAGATGCTTCAGCTTCCGATGAAAAAGTTGCAAAGTCGACCTTGAATAGAAGAACGATAGTGTGCTATGCCAGCTCTGTGCCACCAAATGTAAGAATTGAAGATCTGGAATCAGAAAATTAAAAAACATGAAAGGTTTTCTAGATGAGGAAGAAAGCGAGTCAGTTTTAATAATACAACAAGCATGATCTTAAATGCCTCCAACTTCAAATATGGTATAAGATTATGAAAAAATCTGAGCCCAATGGGAGTTAATAAGAGCTCGGTCGAGCTTCTTTGCAATAGGATTGGAAGCTTGCTTGTTGGACAATGTGTGGAGGGGACCCGAGTATGATAAATCCAAAAGCCCACAATTTAGAGTGAATGACTGAAAGCTACACATCCCAGAAGAGTTAGTAGCATACTCATCAAAACGAGAATGTTCAGAGGCATAAAGTACCTCATTATAATCACCTATTAAGATCCACGGAAGAGAGAGGTGTGCATACGCAGCTTGTATTTTTTCAAGTTCTTCCAGAGTGATCGCCTATCCAACTCAAAATTGGAAGCATAGATTGCTGAACAGATAAAGACCTCATTCGTGGCTTTGATTTTAATTCCGAAAGTGATGTGTTGGGAGCTCATGGCGAGTAACGTAGCATGAACATCCTCTGAGACACAAAACCAAATGCGTCCTAAACGGTGATACTCATAATTTTTCGAAGCTGTCCAAGTAGATAAAGCAGAAGCAAGAATTTGAGGGTGAAGATCTTGTTGAACTCGAGCCTCAAGTAAATATCCAAAAGCAGGTTTTAAACCAATCAACCATTTACGAAAGGAAACATGCTTGCATGGCTGGTTGAATCCACGCATGTTCCAAGCAAAAAAATAAATCATTGCTTCCAAGAGGAAGCTTTCTTGGATGCGTTAATATTCGTTGCTTTTGCAAGATCCTTGGTGTAAGTAATCGGAGTCTTAGGAGGCTTAGATTTGCTTGATTTCTTTTATCAAGGACGAGGCTTATCCTAATCATCTTGTTATGATATTTCACCTTCCTCTCTCACTTGAGACAAGACCTAAAAACGTGAAGGAGAAGTAGGGCACGAGCCAGAGGGTGAGGTCGAGGTGGAGACGATTTGTGTGATCCTGTAACCGTGGTCCATTCAAAGCTATCAGGAACAGAAGAAGCCGCAGGTGATGTAGTAGGGACTAAAGCATCACTTTTAGTGTAGTCCTTTGATATGTTTGAAGATAGCACAATAGTATCAACCCTCTTAGTCTCGTCATTAACAACAACAACAGCAGTAGAAGTAACTGGATTGGTAGCGACATCAGCAGCTGCAGTTACTGCATCGGTGGCAACAGCCACAGCTGCACCGTCAACACCCTTTGTAGCTGCAACAGCTATAGCTGGCGACGAATCTGTCCTGGGGAAGAGTCAGGACGAGTCACAAGAGCTGTTTGAGCACGACAATCTGTTTTATAATGTCCCCAAGCACTACAAGTGTCACACTTTGGAGGTAACCACATATAAGAAACAGATACAGTCGAAGCTTCAAAACAACCCTATTCAAACTCAATCGATAAGGGGAGAGGCTTCAAGAGATAAACCTCCACGAGAACCTGAGCCACGTCAAGTCTATAAGACTTCTCTGTAGATGGATGAAGCTTTACTGGTTTACCAATATGGCTTGCCACCAAACTCAAACCACAATCCGAGAAAATGTGTGCAGGGACATCTTTAAAATCAACCCACATTGGGATTGACTTAAGTTCCACATTCAAAGAAGCTGTCGTAGGTGACCATTCATGAACAACAAGTGGCACTTCACCAATATGCCAAAAGCTACGATTCAGCACACGTGATCTGATGGACTTGTCTGTGATGCGGAACAAGACTGCAGATGAATTGAATAAATAAGCATCAATTTTCAAATTCATTTTAGTATTTTGCCAAATACGATTCACTGTGGCATGGACAATGCCAATATGTGGAGCATCACCCACTAATTGGCCAAGCACAAATTGACTCCACAAAAGTGTGGAATCAACTAAGACATGTTTCGGAATAGAAGACGTGATCACATTGTCTTTTCCTTTTGAAGGAATCTCGAAAATCGAAACTGAATTGGAGGTAGCAAAAAGCCAAGAGGATTTGGAAGGATACAAAGATAAAGAGGGAGGGGAAGGTGGAGAGGGAGGAGAAGAGCTTTCGCCGGCCGATGAAACCCCCAACATGGAGAGCAATCATGATAGCGTAGAGAGGAATAAGGGTTTTTCGGTTTTTTGGTGTTGAAACATTACACCATATACATAGCTTAAAGTTGGATAGAAACTAAAAGTAAAAATAATGCATATTATTATTATGGTTGTGGTACAAATACAATGAATTGAAGATGCTTAATCGAAAGTGGGTAACAAAATTTCCTTTAGTTTCTTTTTTATATGCACCACTTTACTTCTTTCATTTTGACCAAGTACAATAAAGAGCTCCCTAAGAAAATTAAAGAAAAAACGACGACAAGACTCAGGAGACCAAAGCATTTACTTAATAAGTTGCATAATTGAAAATTATACATGAACAAATTACAAGCATTAACTTTTTCATTTAATTTTTTCTATAGATTTCGTTTTTTTTTCTTTTAATAAACCGCCTAACTAAGCCGATTACTTATTGTCTAAAGCGTCTAATTATTGCTAAAAACAAAAACTTATTTTAACTGCTTAATTTATCTCATTTTAATATAATTGAAACATGCAAGATTCGTCTAGACGACGGTCTAAACACTGGATAATAGATATTCGAAATGAACAATTAAAATAAATAAAGTTTCATTAAATATATTTATCAAAGACTTCGTGAACCAGTCTACTAGCATTATGTGCTACTTTAAAAAAATATAATTCACATCGAAACCCAATTCATTTAAGGGTGAATTTGTGAGATAACCAAAAATAAGTACATAATTAAGAAAATGACAATATCAAATAAATTATTTGTAATCTGACTTTTATTTTCTATTTTATCTTTCTAAATTAATAATATAATGTTTTTTGTACGTATAATATTATAGTTAGCAATATAATATTTTGTTTGTACGTATAACAAGTTCGATATATATAAATAACAGGGACAATAAAGATGAATAAGAGAAGTTTTCATTATTTCCAATGATAACTATTAAGATAAACATATAACAAAATAATAACTTGATAATAATATTATTCTTACTTTGCCAATTTTAAAGTTTTCTGTTATCATTTAGTGCAATTTCCTTTCATTAAAAATTAGAGGGTTTCTAAAATATTGAACGGGACATTTCATTTTCAGCATTGTTCACATTTGAGATCATATAGACATACAAATGTTGACTTTTGGAAAATAAATTATAATGGACAATAAATGTATACATGCCTTTATAGAGCTCGTGGCCTTGTTAAATATAATTCGGCGTGTTGGCTAAGTGATAATCATCAGCAAATGTATGTAAAGAATTTATAATGTAATTTGATTAATATTATAGAAGGTAATTAAGCATATCAGATTTGGGTGAACGCAAATATTCGACCACTATATAAATAATAATATAGATAGAGATCTTAGGAACTTGTGCATTAGTAATATCTTTGTGATTCGATTTTAGATTTAAGCAACAAAATAATTTTCTGTGAATGGAAAGAGCCATGTGGTGTTGGGCGTGGCTCATACAAAGTTTAATCACAGGTCATTCACACCTCACTCGGTTGCCTCATTATTTACTACTTATTATAATATTTTATAGAATTATTCCCAAATTTTGTAATTTGTACAGCATTCATAGCTTTAGTAATTTTTAGATTCTGATTAAGATGATAATGTACTAATTTTAACATTAGTAATTCGATCCTTCCATAATACATGTAGTAAAATAATTTTTTGTAGAGAATAAATTTTAACTATCAATTGGTCGTATAGTTGTAATTGTTAATAATAAAAACAGATAATAATGATGAATTGTTTCTAAACAAATAAATTTAGTGAACATATAAACATATAATTTTCGCCCAATTAAATATGTATTACTACTACAAAGTTTATTAGACTGTACTTAATTGAATTTATAAAAGAAGATAAGAAAGATGAAGCGACCTCAATGATTAATATTCGTCGGCTGAATCAATATCGAGCCTTTAATTATTATTATTATTATTTTTTAATGGTGGTGGGGTTTGGCAACCTAAGCTTTTAGGTTAAGACTTTAACATGTGATTAACTTTCCTCAAGTGTAATGGCGCTCTAAAAGAAGAAAATTATTTCAAAACTTACTTAGGATTCTAAAAAATGTGAAAACTTAGAATACCTCACTAGTCACTTCCATGTTAAAAGTTGTAGGACTAGTAACACTTTATACGAGAATTGAGAACGGGATTGGATTTTAGGGTATTTTGCAAAAACTATAATAATGAATATCACTGTATCTAATACTATTGAAAGATAAAATTTTTAAGTTTCTAACTACAAAAGTTGTAATTAAGTTGTTCTAGGTCTTTTTATCTTTTTTTTTGAACCTAAAAAACTAATTAGGAAGCCAGCTTATGTGACTCAAGTCATTGTTTTTGGATAGGATTCCCGTTGTCGGAATGTCGTTCGGGAACTCCTAAAATGGTATCCAAATCTTGGTGCATTGGTGTTGGTTTTATCATTAGATACCCTCATATCATCCTCTCTGTATTGTAGGATAGATTGCTTCCTTTATTCTCTTTGTGGTTTTTCATTGACCTCCTCGTTGTAATCGTCCAAATTTTTATTATTCAGATTCAGATGAAAAAAAATTATGTATATAAAATATGATCATATTATATAAACATAGATATTATTCCTCTATAAAAACATGGGTTAGACACTTTTAATAAGAACCAAATTTCTTTAAAACAGTATTATATTAATATGTATATAAAATATGTTAATAAAATAATTAGCTCATAAACATTTGGTAATTTTATACTATTTACTTACTTACATTTTTTTTGTCAACCCTATTCATTTTTTCTACTAATGAGATCGACAAGTACCCGATCTATAGTCAAATTGCTTCCACTAGAGCCGGTGAGATTTGAACTTACCACTTGATGACAAACTAGATCAGAGACAAGCCAACTGGGCCACCTACTTCTTGGCCGTACTCACTTTTGATATTCAATAATAAAGATACGAATCATTGATTTGTATACATAACAGATAATTTGATATTACATATCATTAAATAAAAATATGATTCATTTGATAAAAGTACAATACATTTAATACTTTTACATATCCTTGGAAACCTCTGTAATAAAGCAACTACTTCTTTCTTCACCGAGTTCAAACAGCGACCCAACAGTAACTTTAGAACACTTCTCTAAGAGAGCCCTATTATCAAAGTGGAGTATTTTGATATTGGGGATCATAGCAGTAGTAGATGATATCTCATGCTATGCAAGATATGTTTTGTAAAAAATTAACATATATTTGTAGTTTTTTAATTTATTTATAATATTTATATGTGATATTGTTTTTTCATGATTTGATTTGTATATGTAAATTTATTAATTATATATATATATTTGATATATCAAAAATCAATTTATAGTGATAACAGTTTTTGTCCACAAATGATATTTTTTGAACTCTGTTGATTTAAGTTTTGAATCATTACAATTTGCATATATAAATTTATTAATTCATACCATATAGATTTTCGACTTATGTTTATTTACGTTCTTAAACCCGTATTCATTTCATTTGTAATACCCCGTTTATTTAAAGTTCTATACCCGCGTTTATTTATGATTTTATACCCACATTCATTTAGGATTTTAAATCCGTATTCGTTTTTATCATCATTAAATATTATCAATTATATCTACATAATATATCAATTTGCATTAGTATTTTTTATAGATACATATTATATTATTATGTGAGGTCATTTCAGTATTTTGTTTTTTGTTTTTTCATATTATATGGTCTTATTTTTTATATTAGAATTTATATTTATTTCAAAATTAGAATAAGTAGATTTAATAAATTTATAACTTGTATTATCTTAACATATACATATTTTTAATAGACTAATAATATTTTTTGTAATCTAACGAATTAGAAATATGATTTATAATTTTATTGAAATATGAAAAAATAACTAATGATATTCAAGAGATAATTCACATATAATTTCTAAAAACTATATTATGCAAATGATTTTTTATATATACCAGAATACAAAACAAAACAGAATACAAACTACGATTGTTTGAAGAAATCTCTTTAAATATCTTATAAATCATATAATCATTTTACATGAATTTTCAAAGTCAATAAGATTTCTTAGGTTTTGTGAACTATATCATCAGTCCGAAAATATTTTATTTATTTATTTTGTTAAATAAATTGTAATTTCATTTATTATTAATTAAATGTGATTGAAGATTATCTCAAAGATTCTTCTTGATTTATCTTATTATAAACTAAAAAATAATCATGTGATTAAAATTTAATTTTATCATAATGTTTTCCTAATAACAAATTTGTTACAATACTTCGTAGACCAAAAAACGAATAAATATAACATAGTGTTTAAGTTAATGCTACGATTTTATTGTATAGAAGATTATATCTTAAGTAAAGATGTAAGAAATTGTATCTTTATATATAGTATAGTTAAAACGAACTAATAAGATTATGTAGATAATAATAATAATAATAATAATAATAATAATAATAATAATAATAATAGTAATAATAATAA
>OVAX01003734.1:0-17468 GCA_900406405.1 Lepidium africanum | reverse complement strand
TTGTAGACTACTTAAGTCATTAGTGTATAATTGTAGACTAGTTGAGTAATTCACCCTTAAAAAAAAGAAAAGAACAGGTAGAAAAGAAAGTTGTTAAGATTTTTAAATTTAATTATCATGATTTAAAAGTAGATAAAAAATCATAGGCCAACAAAACAACTAAAGTCCAAAATATAAGTGGTAGTACTCTTTTTATAAATTTTCAGACACCAATATTCGAAATTAAAAAGCCCCTAAACTAGTTGACAAAAAAAAATTCAAAATATAAGTATCCTCCGCTTTAATATAAAAAAATATTGTTTTTGAATCTGCATAGAAAAGTTTTTATTTTTTTTATTGATAATATTGAAATCACATAAGACTTGTAAAATCACCTACTAATCATCCGAAGTTTTTTTAATATATGATTAGTAATACTTTTGAATTTAACGTTTTAGGTTTGCTCAAATGAAAAATTTATGGTAACCTAACATATTGTAATTCAATAATTTGATAATAATTGATTATACTCACGCCAAAATTCACAAAATAAAAAGTGATATACAAAATTTACATACAAAAAAATATACCAAAAATATATTTAAGAGACCTATATTATCCTTTAAACGAAATTTACATTCAAATTTTCTTTTATATCTGTTTATATTTAATAAAACTATATTCACAGAATCTTTCACAATCTTTTTATTTTACATTAACATTTATCTCTCTAACAAAAAAGATTATAAAACAAAAAAAGATATATCTTCAAACTCATTTTAATATATTAATTTATTATTTAAGACTATTGGTTTATACTTTTTAGTGTTTTGAAAAGAGTTAAATAGGAATCTCAATCTAATTAAAATTTATATTTTCTATTATTAATACTTTTCAACTATAAAGAAAATTGATATAGTCTATATATTATTTAAAAATAATATAAAATAAAAATCTTTATAACTCAACTAATTTGAGATTATTTTTTACCTTTTCTTTTCTTTATTCCTTTGGGGAAAAAAACAAATTATTTTTCCTAATATTCAGTATCTAACTAACGATAAATTTAATTTTTTAAGAAAATTATTTTGTTTTCAAGAAATAAAAATAAAATCTAGTTTGATAAACATTAATCTTGCAATTCGATCCTAAAAAATATATTTCTATATATATATGTATATATATTTTGATCAGGTGTATTCCTATATATATATAACATCTTAAAAGAATAAAATTAAATCATATTTATTTACTAAGTTATCACCACAAAGCTTTGATCAGGTGTTTTATTTTAGGTGCAACTCAGGTTCGATAGTTAGACACATTGATAGTATTGATTTTTTTTTTTTTAATTTGTTATTGTTATTGTTGCTCTTAATTTATAATTGTTTGTTGATCTTAATTTGACTCAATCAATTATAAAATTATCAGTATTGTTTGAAAACTGACCATTAAATTATAGTCTTTTTCTTATCGGGATTATATTATAGTTGTTGATCAATCGAATTTGTTAATTATTTATTTTGATATTATATTGAGTCAATCCACCATTGCTTTTATACTGGTTGTAGAGTTTTTCTTTATTCTGCTGATCCCATGTTTTTGTAATTATTAAGTAGACTCTTTGCTTAGCAAAAATACTCAAATCAAAAGAATCGACTGTATTTGTCTTTTAGTAGTAATGCACACATAAACTGTAAACATTGTTTGTGATATATTTAAGTTTAGTGCAGATGGAATTATAGACCTAAACACAAGAAGATGTATTGATAGGTAATATAAAAATTCTATCTTAATTATCAATTTTGTTAGAAATTTTTTCATAAGTAAATGATATTGATTTTCTTGTTACACATATTTTTTCCAGAAAAGAAAAGATGATGTTAATGAAATCCTAAACAATGATCACGTGAATTCGATTATGGTGCCAAGATCAATGGTGTGGATAGTCATGAAGCTAATTAGTTGATTTAAATTTATTTTATATTTTGAATAAGATTTAAATTTTATGGTGTTTTTTCTTTTTAAAATTATTAATGGAATATCTATTTTATTTATTATATTTTAACTGATTTTCTGCTTGATAAAATTTTATGGAATACTAAACAAACATTCGCGATATTATCTATTAGGTGAAGTTGATAAATACTCTTTAAATATAATTTAATTTAACTAAATTTTTTTTGAAAAGCTTTAATATCATTTATAATAATAGGATAACGTGTATGATAAAAAAATAATGCATTAATATTTATATACAATTGATATATTTTTGTATCAATTATCATCATTTAGAACAATTGATACTTACTTCATTTTTTACAGATATGAAAGCTTGTCGAACACTTACATGAAAAACATCTACACCATATTAGTGAGCACTACAAGATAATAAGGCTAAATCTAACGACAAATCCCGTTGGAATCCGTCGGAATATTGGCTTTTCTAACGAAAACTGATGAAAAACGGTTGTCGCTAAAGCTTGGTCGGAAATAAAAATTCCATCAGTTTTTGTCGGTCAAAACCGACGATTATAATCCGACGAGATATCCGTCGAGTTCCATCGGACAAGGTCGTCGGACGTCGTCGAATTACTGCCGTCGGATCCCATCAAATATCGTTGGTTCTTAACCGGCGGTTCTCGTCGGACTACCGCCGTCGGATCCCGTCGGTTATTTCCATAAGATCTCGTCGGTTCCTAGCCGTCAAATCTCGTCGGTTTTCAGCCGTCCGGTCCTGTCAGATCTCATTGGTTTCACGCCGTCAGATCTCGTCGGTTTCACGCCGTCGGATCTCGTCGGTTTCACGCCGGCGGATCNTCGGTTTCACGCCGTCGGATCTCGTCGGTTTCACGCCGGCGGATCTCGTCGGTTTTGGATCCGACCGTTTCCGTCGGGAAATTAATTTTTTTTTAAAATATATTTTAATTTAAATAAATATATATTAATTTATTTCGAAAATAATTAAAAAAATAATTTTGAAAATATATTTTTAATATTAAATTTTTTTTTGATAAATATGTTTTGATATAGTACGGTGAAACTAAATCTCCGGGTTCTGGGTCTCGTTATTCAACAAGGATCGGGGAGTTTCGAACATCTGCATGAGGTTGGTAATCTGAGCGTTACTCCTCGCTTGCCTCTCCTTAGTCTGGCTGAGTCTCTTCTCCAATTGCGTGCTTCTCTCCCGGAGATCCACAAGCTCCTCACGCTCCCACTGACTGAGACCCAACCCCTGACTCAGGTCAATATGTGCCAGTAAACCATTGGCAGTGACCATCTTCCCAAGTCCAAAAAGTCATCCCTTCGAGACTGGAGTTTCCTACAAAACAGAAAAAAATACTTAGACGGTTATCAATATAATTATACATAATCTAAAAAATTAAATTATTAGATTAAATGAATACCTCAACGACGATGCGATTGATGTCTTCCCGAGAGAGCTCAACAGGACCCCTTTCCTCCTGAGTGGTTGGGTCAGGAGCTCTTCTTTCTTCTGCTCGACACTCGAAACCATTTCCAACACCTTCGGGTTCTCGATTCTTCCGGTGTTCTTGGTGGTGTGACATTTCTTCATCAGACTGAGCCAATCTGATACGCATCCGCTTTTAATAGTCTACAAAACCTAAAACATTGTTACGCATATATTAAATAAAATAATTATATTTAAAATTGAAACTTACCATATCGTCCTCGATGCGCTCAAATGTATGGGAGCGGGCGTTGTGTGTCCCCGGTGCTTTCTCGATGTCCGTACCAGCTTTGCGGTTTTATTTGTTCCTCTCGGACAGCATCTTCATCGCCGGAAAAATCTAGTACTTAAAAAATACCGAGTATATCTCCGTCGGGCAATCGGAAGGTGCCACAGTAGGATCTCTCTCCCACGAGAGCTTCCAGTGATAGATGTGGTTACTGTAGGAAATACTGCACTGATCCTTGAACTTTTGACGAATTTAAGGCGTGTGCTCGACGGCCCAGTTGAAATGTTGCTGTCAAGTTAAAAAAATTAGTAAAAATATTGATAATTGAAAATATAAAGTTACCGAAAAAATAGTTGTTTAACGCGAAAGATTTGAACCACTGTTCCCTCAGCTGCAAAGAAATTTGCTAAATATAGGTATGCAACCCAGAGCTGCGTCTATATCATAACTTTCACTAAAGTAACTATCTTCCCCTCAACATGAAACCTAAAAACTAGAAAAGTTAGTTAAAATTATTTATAAATAATTTCAATTAAATAATTAATTGTACTAATTACCATGTCGCATTGTTTCCCCAACCAGGATCGAGAACCTTCAGATGACCACGATTTGGACGCGTCAATATCTTTTCAATCGTCAAATGCATAGGTGGCTCTTCCTTTGGTTGTGGCTCCGGTACAGGAGGTGGACTCCATTGCGGACTAGGCATGTCATCAGAATCGTGCTCCCATGATAATCCGGGACGTGATGATCCCGGTCGTGTTTATTAAGTCGTCGTACAAAATCCTGAAAAATTGAAAAATATATAAATTAATTTTACAGAACATATAACTTAATTATACAAAATAATTTAACAAAATATATAAAATATAAAAATTAAATTTACAAAATATAAAATTAAGATTACAAAATTAATAAAAATATATGAAAATATCTAAAAATCCTAAAAAATTAAGTTTACAAAACATATAAATTAATTTTACAAAATTTAAAAATATATTGAATTTTAATATAGACTAAAATATATTTTATGTTATATAACAAATAAATTTACAAAAAATTAAATTTACAAAATAATGAAATATATATAATGATGATATTTTGTAAACTTTATATCATTGTAAATTTTGTAAATTTTATAAATTTGTGAATATATATATATATATATATGAAATCATACATAACTATATGTAACTATATATAAATTATATCCAATATCCAAAAATATTTATGAGAAATTAGTTCATAAAATCGAAATCTGAAAAAAAAAATTGTTGTGTTCTTCAAAACAAAAAAAACTGTTCTTGAGGAAAAAAAATTCAACACAAATTCTTCAAAATCATCACAACTCATGACAAATCTAACCTATTTCGAACTAAATCCAACATAACCTAAAAGTTCTAAAGCCATAACCTATCCTAAATCTCGAGTTCCATCAAACAAAACACAAAATCTTCAACAATATTAACATGAAATTGTTCAAAAATAAGAAACTTACATGGTTGAAAGGAGATGAGAGATGTGGAGGTTGAATTCGCCGTGAAACGCAGAGGTTGCCAGAATTTTAGAGAGAATCGGTTGTGTTTGCGAAGGAGAAGAAGAGAAGAAGGTCCGCGAGAAATAATTAAAGGCATGAGCTGTCGGGATCCGTAGGTTTCCGTCGGAACATAGGATGAAAAACGAGGCAAAATTATTTGGCAGTTCAATTTCTCGCTATTTCCTGTTGGAAACCGTAGGTTCTTTCCGACGGAATCCAACAGGAATTATTTATTTAATTTATTTAATACTTTAATATGTTTTTATAATCTCGAAAAATATTATAATATATATTTTGCTAATCTTATACAATGTCATTAAATCTACTAAACTCGTTTTTTGGTTATCAAAAATATTTAACAAAGCTGTTACGAATTTAAACATAGCAGTGCGTTCCTGAAAACTTATTAAACGAGTCATACATTCTTATTTTGGGTGAAATCTAATATTAAGTACAAGACAGACTACTCTGAATCACTTTCACATTCATCCAGTTCCGTATCAGAACTATCGTCGGACTCTTCACCAAACTCTGGGACTTCGTAGTCAGAATCATCATGTACTGTCCCGAATGTTTGAGACGTCATATCGACACAGAGATCATCCCCAAGTGAAATCTCAAGTGGGCCTAATTTCCCCGGTGAAGCCTGTTGCATGGCATCATGGTCTGAATCGCCGTATAGTCTTCCTCTGGGGGTGGTTGATGTCACAGTGATCCACCCATTCGACCGGTTTGACATGCGTGGATAAGGGAGATAAGACACTTGATCGACCTGTGACGCAAGGATGAACAGGTCGTATATTTCCAACTTCCATCTTGAGTTTAGGGACGTGACACCAAATTCATCAACACACACACCGACTCCCAGAATAAGGTTGTACTAATCACAGTAGAAGATAATGCACTTTAATTCAAGCAACCCAGGGTATTGAACCTCCAATATCTCTCGTAAAACACCAAATAGACCATATCGCTCGAGATAGAAGCTTTTCCATAGTCACTTGTTGGTCTTTTTATTCCTGGTCTCATAATTTTGAAAGTGTAACCCCGAATGAAATACATAGGAAATGATTAGCGACTAGTAGAGGACCCGATACAAAATCTTCCAACCATGTGGGAAATGTTTGTCCCATCATTGAGGCATGTGTGACCTGTGATTTTTGTTTTCGTTAGTTTAAGGTTAGAACCCACTGTACAGATATTAATACGTGCATTGTATTGTATAAAACTCATATAAAATTTTAACCAGTCAGTGAACTCATCCTCCTTTGTATTTTGTAGTTGTTCTTCACAATAATGCGGGTAAGCCGTGCAAATCTGAGCCATGTATAAACTACAAATACGGTAATATCGGAAGCTGTTGAATAGACGAAATTTTATCTGGTCATTTTAATAAATGATACTACTAACCTCTCAAGTTCCCCTATCTTAGGGCAATTAGTTGCAATATACATATACAAATTTTTAAGCTTGGGTGGTGTAAGGGTTCTGCGAACGGGTTTCCCACTTAGTCGACCTATTTATAAAAATATATCTGGCACAAATGCTTGATACATAGGTCGTTCCCCTCCATCATCGTTTCATGTTGGGCACCGACTCTTTGTCTGAACATTTGCCTGAGAAATTTAACGACGCAAAGTTTGCAGTTTCTTCATTGGTACATTGGGCAACAATCGAACCTTCCACACGGCTCAGGTTTTTTACTTTCTTCTTTAGCTTGAACATATATCTTTCAAATGGATACATCCAATGATATTGAACTGCCCTACCAAGCTCTGTTAAACAAAGGAAATGCTCGGTTTACAAATTATAGTAATTACATTAAGTAATGTGATCGGTAATCTATTTTGTAATTACCAGCTTCACGAGGGAGATGAACACGAAGGTGTTCCATTATGTTAAAAAGGGAAGGGGAAAATATTTTCTCCAGATTGCATAAGATTATTGGAATCTTATCATTCAAATTTCTGATTTCATCTGCCGTAAGAATCCGCGAGCATAGATCCCGGAAAAATGCGCCTACACCTGATATAAGGAAAATAATCTTATAAAATAAAATGATGTATTTACAATTTATACCGAAATGTGAAGAATCGGGTAGTACCTGCAAGCGTTTTGTGTACATTTCTCGGCAGTAAATAGGCGAACGCAAAGGGGAAAAGTCGTTGCATTACAACATGACAGTCATGACTTTTCATGTTGCAGAATTTACCTTCATTACTGTCAACACAATTCTGTAAGTTTGAAGCGTACCCATTGGGGAATTTTACCTTGTGTTTAATCCTATCAAAAAAAGCATCCTACATGGAAAAAACTCTCTTTCGCATTAATATTGATAAGTACAATGACATATATAGAGGGAATACAACGTCATACCTTTTTTTCTTTACTCAATCTGAAGATGGGTATGGAGCCAACACTGTTGTTCCCTCGTATATGCAGCGACTTCCTTTCACATATTTTTGGTAAATCCAGTCTTGATTTCATATTGTCTTTTGTTTTCTCCTGTACATTAATAACTGTGTTGGTTGAATTATCAAACACATTATTCTCAATGTGCATGACGTCTAAGCAGTATCAAATGAGGTGATTCTTTCAATACGGCAACTCCCAAAAAATACTCTTGTTATGCCAATTATGGTACACCCTAACACCATCAATAGGGTAATGTCCATTTCTTCCACATCTCGCAGTTGACTCAGCACCAAAGTCGCGCAACTGCATTAATATTTATGTGCCGTTGGGTTCAGGTGGTGGACCATACAACACTTTCTTGTTTTTAGTGAACAATGATCTACTATAGCGATATGGATGATCCATAGGTAGAAAATGCCGGTGGCAATCGAACCACGATGTTTTTCATCCATGCTTGAGTTGGAATGCTTCAGTGTTATCTTGACAGTGAGGACAAGCCAATCTCTCAAGCGTAGACCAATCTGATAGCATTCCATAAGCTGGAAAATCACTAATAGTTCACATCAACACAACTTTAATCTGAAAATTTTGAGCTGTTGAAACGTCAAACACGGTGGTACCACTCTCCCATAGCTGATTCAATTCATAAATAAGCGGCTGTGAAAATACATCAAGCAATCTCTGTGGATGATCTGGCCCAGGTAAAAAGACTGTTAAAAATAAGAACTCTGGCTTCATACACAGAGCTGGTGGCAGATTATAGGGTGTTACAATCACCGGCCAAACTGAGTACGGTCTCCCATATTTCCCAAACGGATTAAACCCAACAGTGGAGAGCGCTAGATATACATTCCTTGGTTCCTGGGCAAAATCAGGATATACTGATTGGAAATGTTTCCATGCATTTGCCTCTGAAGGGTGCGTTATCTCACCAGCTGAATTATGTTCTGCATGCCATCTCATTGAGCCCGCTGTGCTCTCTAATTGATATAACCTTTTCAGCCTGTCTGGTAAAGGCAAATATCATATCCTCTTGTATGGCACCCGAGTCCTGCCACTAGTATCCTGGAATCGAGGTTTATGACAAAAACGGCAACAGATCTCGTCCGAATCATGTCTCCAGAAGATCATGCAATTATCTACACAAACATCTATCATCTGATACGGTAATTCAAGCCCCGAGACCAATTTCTGGATTTCATTGTACGCTGTCGCGTATGTGTTATCAGGCGGAAGACATTTCCTGAAATAACCAGTTAATGCGTCGACGCAGCTCTCTGGTAAATTGTAGTTTATTTTGATATTCATCAATTCAGCTCCGTCTACAATGGTGACACTTCATCACTGCAACCACTATACAACGGCTTCTTCGCTGCATCTAGCATACTAAAAAAATTCCGTGCATCGAGATTTGGTTCTTCACCCCTGTTCCTAGCCTCAGTAAATACCGGAACAGAATCCAACATATCCCGATGGGATTAATATACGATTAAAAAAAATTAAAAATTCCGTCGAGTTTCGTCGGATCCATACCCGACGGATGCCGACGGGTTTTATTTTTTAACTTAAAAAATAAATAAATAAATAAAATAGAAAATCTCGTCGGGTTTCGTCAGATTGAAACCCGATGGATTCCGACGAGATTTAATATACGATTTAAAAAAGTATTAGCCGTCGGGTTTCGTCGGAGTCATACACGACGGATCCCGACGCGTTTTATTTTTCGACTTTAAAAATTTTAAAAAAAAATTAGAAAATCCCATCGCGTTTCATCGGAGTCATACCCGAAGGATCCCGACGGGTTTTATTTTTTGACTTAAAAAAAAATAGAAAATCCCGTAAGGTTTCATAGGAATTATACCCGATGGGTTTTATTTTTCGACTTAAAAAAAATAATAAAATAGAAAATTCCGTCGGGTTTCATCGGATCTATACCCGATTGATCCCAACAGGTTTTATTTTTTGACTTAAAATTTTTTTTAAAAAGAACTAAATAACATTTCCCATCGGTTCCTGTCGGATAGTAAACTAACGGTCACCAACGGGATAACATATCCGATTAAAAAAATTAGAAAATAAAATATGATATTAATTCTCGACGAGATCTGATTGGAGTCATTTTTACGGTCATCTTCTATCGGATTTTCGTTGGTTTTTTTCCAACGGGATTCCGACAAACATATTCTCGTCGGAATTAGCCTTATTTTCTTGTAGTGGAGGACCTCATATTATCCAAATAAATATAGAGCTGGCTAATCTAGAAGTAATGACTACAAAGTTTAAAGAGGAAATCGAGTCTTTGTGAACTTATGCCTTGAGACCTAGGTTGCCATCCATATATTTAATCACCGCAATTGGAATAAGGAATCATTATATATATATATATATATATATATTTGGGCCTCCCAAAATACTTTGCACAAGAAAAACTACTAGAACATGAGTCTTTCGGCATCCAATTTACAATTTGTTGTTAAGGACCCTATCTTTGACTCTTTTGGTGGCCTCGTGAAGGAGTATGAGTAAATCCAATAGCAGCCCCTGCGATCACCTCATCAAGGGGCTCTAAAGCTTTGATTGGATGCGAGAGTTATCGCAAATATATAAAGGATTAAGAGGCGGTTGGCTATAGCCCGAGGTTAACTTTTTGTAATGTACGTATGCTATGTTGAACTGGTCTTTGTTAACAAAAACTTTGGGAATTTTGTCTAAGCCAATTTTATGTTTAGATATTATTAGAAATGTCACATGAAATACCATTTTATATGACATTATGACATTTGGTCTTTTAGTGCCTTTCTTAAATTATGTGTACGTTAAGTTCAATATATATGGATACTGGTACTGGCATAATTACTCATTTCAAACTCGTTACTTGTTTTGTATTTTATTCAAAAAAATAAATTTTTGTTAAAGTTAAGTCAAGTATTAAGTAAGTTTATTTCAATACTCACAAGTACAAATGAAGTAAAATAAGTTACGAAAAAAGTTTAATAGTTGACTATAATTTTATAATTCTAGATGTTTGAAGTTTAATGTTTAATTATATATAAATAATTTGCTAATCTTTTCAAATAATTATATGTAAAGTTCAATAGTGATAGCGGAAGTTTGATTGAAAAGAATAGTGCTTTTAGTATTTTTGTTTTTGTATAAAATAAACAAATATTTCAAATTTGATTGGTGATTTTGAACAATTACGAGTCAAATAATTTGCAAATATTTTTATTTTTAATACGTACTTATTTTAACTAATATTTGATCTAAACAAGAAAAATGTAAATAATGTTATTATTGAACAAGTTAAGCCAAATAATAAATATATGAAAATTAGCTAGTATTTGTATAAGTTTTAGATACTGGTACGTCCACTAATATATATAAAAAAATACATATAGATTAAAAATCTTTAAAATCTTAAAGAAATAATCACGTTAGATTAGATTCATTGGGACAAAGCACCTTAAAACGTAATTAATAAAGGTAAATTATGTTACTGGTAATTTACTTGGAAAAATTCAAGTTATTTCTGATTTCAGAATGGAAATTTTTAGGAAACAGATAGGAAACGTTTCAAAGCCGTCCCCACAGCTTCTCTGTCTCCGAAATGTTTCAGAATTAGGAGTGGACATCCCAATGACGTCCCCCGTGAGCTTCTTCGATAAATGATTTTCGAAGAATCTTCCAAATAGATGAGATTTGAGGACAAAAGTTTGTTTTGTCCGTACTGTTCCGACACCAGTGTTGTCTTAGCTCCTTTCCATCGTTGATTTTTGGATCATTTGTTGTTTTCACTCTACAATGTTTGGTTTCACATATATACGTCTATCTATATATATATATATAACTAGATGATTACCCGTGCATTGCACGAGATTATTTGTTATACAAAATAAATATATATTTATAGTTATTTATATTAATCTATAATATTTTTATAAGTGATATTTGTTTGTTTTTTAAGTATTTTATGGTTTGATTTGTATATGCAATTTATTAATTTTATATTTACTTAATATACTAAAAATTAATTTATAATGATGATTCGTGTTGTGTACAAAATATATTTTTTGGATCCATGTTTATTAAAGTTTTGATGCAGTACATAATTTATTTGACTCAAGTTCATTTAGGTTGTTAGACACGTGGTTATTTAGTTTTGTAGATTTGTGTACATTCATTTAGATATCTATATCTGTGTTCATTTAAGTTTTCAAACCTATGTTCATTTAAGTTTTTTAACCCGTGTTTATTTAGCTTGTTAGACCCGTATTTATTTAGCATTTAAATTTAAGGATTGTTCAATTGCCAGAAGTTTATAATTTTTAGTAAACATTAATTAACAAAATATAAAATACTCAAAATTTTAAAGGAAATAAGTATATATATTTTTATATTTTGAGATAATATGATAGGAATTCAAGCAATATTGTTAATAAAAATTTTGACTTTTTTATTTATTTAGGTTCTTAGAGACGTATTATTGAAGTTTCTAGATTTGTGTTCACTATAAATTTTTACATCAGTTTTACTTAAGCTCTTTAGACCCATATTCACTAAGATTTTTAGATCAATGTTCTTTTAGTTTTTAGCCTATATACATTTATATTTTTAGACTCGTGTTCATTTAGATTGTTAGTTATATATGTGTTCACAATAATCAATTTTAAGGTAACTTAAATTAGTTTATATATTTTTATCAACAATATTAATTTAATGAATGCAATTAAAAATTAAAATAGACTATTAAGGATTTTTCTATTTCAAAAATTTATATTCTTTAATTGATTGAGAGATATTTTGATAACATATTTGAAATGAATATGACATGAATTCAAGCAATATTCATTAACATGATTTATGATTGTTGGTTTTAATATCATATTTCAAAAAATATTTTGAAATTTAAAATATTCATAAATATATTAAGTAATGTTGATTTTAAATACATATTTTGTAAAACAAATAATCACATGCATAGCAATGATAAGTGGTAACAAATATCGTTCAAATAATCTATATCTTTTTAGTTCCTATAATTATTCAAAACAATTACTAATAGCCATTTATAAATGGTAAAAAAATTTCTAATTTTGTGTTTTCAAATAAATACATATCGATATTTTTCTCAATGATTTATGATTATAGACTTTTATACATGTATTTCTCTTTGTTTAATCACTATGGGCACAATTTATATAAAGTACTAGGGTGCTACCCGCGCTTGTAGCGCGGGATTATTTGGATTGTGTGATATAATATAATAAATCTATTTATGCTGGAAAATAATTCATTTCAGACATGTATATATATATATATATATATATTTTGTTGCATATTCGGTTGTTCATGTAATATAAAAATCAATTTGATTAATGTTGTGTACCATTTTAAAAGTGGAAGCATATTTATAATGTCCAATTTTGGTTTGAACAGAATAAAAGTTACGAAATTTGTTGAATGCTTTATACATTTGTTTGAGGTAAATAGTAAAATAGAACATGTACATAAATTTATTACCTTTAAACAGACATATGTTTGTAGTTTTAATTTACAAAAAAGGTAAAATAAATAATATATCTGTATACATTATTAAATCTAGATGAGATTATGAATGTATGGGTCTGGTGCATATAAGATGGCTTATAAATTACAAAAAAATATGCAAAACTAGGAAATACAGTGAACCTTAGCTCAAGCCTTCAGACTATGATATTTCTAAGCTGAGCTGAATAACAAATTTATCTTCTCACCACGAAACCAATCCAGTACTTTCACAATAACCTTAAACTTGAACTTAACTCACCGTCGAAATCAATAAATACTAAACCAAATCGACTTCAGATCGACACCGAATCCACATCTCGAAGCTATCTTCAATCAATCTCGTCTTCGAAACTATGTTGAATAAACAATAAGTGTATGTGAATTTGTATCTGTTTAGAGTTTCCAATTGTCGGTAATTTTTTAAAACAAAACTTTTGAGATTATTCATCGAAAATCTAAAAATCTTAACGGAGATTGATGTTATGAGACGTTAATGTATACAGCAAAACGACTCAGAATATGAAAGTTTCACATGTATAAATACTCAATGGGGATTGCATAAAATCAACTTATATATTTTTTCCATAAACTAAAGAATATAATATATTATATTTTTTCAACAAATATTGCATAATTGATTAAAATACATTTGAGGCTCATTCTAAACATTAACAATAATAAGCCCATTACCTTAATTCATGACAACAGAAGCGCACAAAATTTTGTAGCCCAATAATGGCCCATGAGGTAAACTTTTGATTTCAGCTGCATTAAATTTTTCATTTCAATCGATGGAACAATTTTTTTTATATTCAGAAATAATTTTAAATGATTCTTAGTTCTTCCGTTCTTTACCTTCTCGACTTCACAATTTTTCGATAGTGCTATCACTCTTCTAATATATTGTATATGATATATCAGATCTGTCTCTTACTGGATATTCTTTGAACTTTCAGGTGTTACGGCTTTAGATTGGAAGGTTCTCATATTGGATAAAGAATCACAACACTACGAAACCTGTTAAATGAAAAAAAAATTCTTTACAGTAAGTTTAGATGTTGTATGTTTTGTTTCCAAAAAATCTCTGTCTAGATGCATTACACTTAATTAGATAAATAGTATATGCATAGGTAAACTGGAAATTTTATCTTATACAGTTTGATTTTCAATAGATTTAACACAAACTTTGGATTCTGAAACATTTCAGTCTTCTCTTTGTTTTTACCTTATTTGCTTATCAAGGTATAGAGTAGATGAGAAACAAATGTTTCTTCCATCTTATGCTGATATATTTGCTTAACGAATATAGAGTAGATGAGAAACACAATTCTGAAACTGAAATGGGTTTCAGGAACATGAAGTTTTGTTATGAAACTAAGTAATGAATTTTTGTTTAGTCATCCTTCTAATTTCTAACGATTTGGTTATGTATCTACATCTATTGTTAATGTGATGGTATTTGGTTGTGTATGTACATATATTGTTAATGCCATTATCTTCCATTTGATCACTGATGTGTTATTTATTAATATTTTAGGAGATTGGTTGTGTATCTACATCTATTGTTAATGTGATGGTATTTGGTTGTGTATCTACATATATATTGTTAATGCCATTATCTTCCATTTGATCACTGATGTGTTATTTATTAATATTTTAGAAGATTTGGGTTCATATTGCAAGCTTCTACTCGTTGTAGAAGTCTCACAACACAAAGAAACAGAAATGAATATTTATCAATCCCCATTGGTCAATAAGATTAATACGCTCATGAAGAGTAGCTCATATATAATGCAGATATGGGCTTGTTTTGTAATAAATATTTTAAAATAAAACACTTAAAATTTTTAATCCACACTGAGACCGAGTCTCTGCTCCTCTATTCTATAGTTTCATAATATAAGCAAGTGGAAAAAATATTAGTCCAAAAATGTGCGTTGTTCAAAGACCAATTCCATAAGTAGATTCATTCATATAGCAACCTCGTGCGATCAAGAGCTACAACTAACTTCGATGAATGTAAGTTAATCAAGCCTTATAAGAATCTATAGAAAATGCCTGAGCTAATCGCAGGAGCTGCACTTGGACAATTGTTCTCTAAATCCTTCACGAGTCTATCCAAATAGCAAAAGATAGATCCTTAACAACAAGATGAATCTTGGATCGTCTTGATGCTACAATCTTTAGGATTATTCCATTGGTCGCTAACGTCGAAAAGCTCAGCGAAGAAGCTAATGAACCTCTAAGGAAAGTCATTAGAGATCTTAAACATCTTATGGAGAGAGCCGTTGTTCTTGTCAACGATTACGTGGAGCTCAAACGTAGAAATTTGGTTCGGAAATATAGGTTTGTGCATGTTTTTATGATCATATATCTATACATAAATTAATGAAAAATCTAATCTAATCTTTTTGTTTTGTTTCATGTAATAACATACAAAAATGCAATGTTGTTTTTAAGGTACAAGTGAAAAATCAAAGAATTAGAAGGCTCATTGAGATGGATGGTTGATCTGGATGTTCAAGTGAATCAATGGGCAGATATCAATGAAATTATAACTAAGATGTCTAACATGAATTCATGTTATTGCACTTAAGGAGGAATTTCAGCATCTGAAGGTGTGGACAGGCCAAGCTACTCCACCAACGATGAACTATTGGCTGATTCGATGTTTCTAGACTTCAAGAGCCCTTGCTAAGGGTTCGATTTGCAGAAAAAAAGTTTAAAGCAGGATGGAGTTCTCTGGTCAACCTCACCTTGCATCGAACAAGTACAATGAACATGTGAAGTCCTCTCGTGAAATCAAAGATGCTGCAGTTTGGAGGTGTTCTTTAGAAATCAAAAAGATACAGAAGATATTGTGTAATGTTGTAGTCTTTTTGGTTGTATTTGGTTGTATGATGTTGATAGAAGGGAGGTGTAGTACTTGTAGACTAATGTATGAATTTGTGTATTTTGGATGTTATATATATATAGTGATTGGTTTCAGATTCATTTTGTGTATGTTTACAGTATAGTAGATTCGTTTTCAATTGCAGAACAACAAATAGCATCGAAAGAGTAGCACTAACTCGTAACTCATATATTTAGTCATTGTTCATAAAATTACAGCAATATTATGTTGTCACGAAACAATATTATACAACACATAAATATTGTTATCATAAAATATTTGACAGCGAGAGAAAAGTATTATTGAATAGTCTTGGATATCAAACAAAATAAACGCTATGGTATATCCGTACCTCTAAGATAGCTCCCGCAAACACAGCGTTTACAAAAACGCTATAGATCACATATAATAGCATTTATTGTGAGCTAACAATGCTTATGTTTATTATAGTGGAACACTAAACTAGATCAGATCACACGTCAACCAATAGATTTTATTAGATCTGATGAGGATAATAATCATCACAACTTAGTCGAAAGAGTTCGTCTATCGACGGAAGGCAAAGATGGATGCTCAAATGGCAACTCTAAGCCGAAGATCGATATCCACCTTCGATGGAAAAAGCAAAGCAGAGATCATGAATTAAGGTTTGTTCTAAATTAGTGTTTTATTTTATTTTAGCATAAGTTCCCTAAGCCAGAAAAATAAATGAGAAAGAAAATGAGCTAATGTAAAACTTCTTATTAATTTTCTATCTTTAAAATAGTCATAGAGTTAATATACTGGTTAGATTTACGGATTTATTTACCAAAAACTTCTCCGAATAGGTTCACTAAATGGGGTGTATTGAAACTAAAATTTCATGTGATTTTGATATTTTTATTAAAATCACATGTTATTCGGTTAATGATTTCTAAATCACTTTCAAATCATATGTTGTTGAACTTGAAATTTTAACAAAATCACTTAAATAATACACAATCACTTGTTATTCAACCAATAGTTTATTAAAATCATATCAAATTTCTTGTTATTCAAAAGTTAATAATTTAAAAAAAACAAGGATTTTCCAACTTGATTTTGGGAGACTTTGAATACTTTTTTAGTTGAAAAAATAAATCTCAAAACTCCACCTATATAAGGTGTGATTTCACATTAAAAAAATGTCTCCATTTTTGTTCTCCATTACGAGAGTTAAAAAAAATCGTCACCAATAATAGAAAATCTCCATGTGAGGTTTGAAGATGATAAAATCATGATCTTTAACATCCACCGTTGCTCCCTCACTTACTTCCTACACTATTGTTCTTTAACTTCCACAAATGCTCCCTCGGTTATGATACACGAGGTTTTCAAGCTCTAAATACCAATTAAACCTCTCGTGCTTATCTTATCG
>OVAX01003733.1:0-17468 GCA_900406405.1 Lepidium africanum | reverse complement strand
AGAAAGTCGAGCTCACGATCGTTCAAGCTGAAAAAGGGAATCTAAAAGGTGTGAAAATAATGTTTGTCGGTGACTTGAGTTTGTTAAACGAACGTCTTAGAGCTCAGTGCAGAGACTGATGGAGATTACAGAAGAGAATAAAGATCTGACGGTTGTGGTTTGTGTTGCGTACAGCACAAGTCATGAGATTGTTCATGCTGTTAGATAATCATGTGTTAGAAAGTGTAATGATGGAGATGGTCCTGTAGTTTTGGAGGTGAGTGATGTTGAAAAGTGTATGTATGCACCGGTTGTACGGGATCCGGATGTTGTGATAAGAACTGGAGGAGGAGATCGGCTGAGTAACTTCATGACGTGGCAGACTTCACGGTCACTTCTTCATAGCACGAAGACTCTTTAGCCGGAGTTAGGCCTCTGGAATTTGATTTGGGCCATTCTTAAATACCAGAGAATGCAAGATTTCTTGCAGAAGAAGAAAAAGCTCGACTAAATGGTTTCTAAATTAAATTCTAGAATGAACTTTAACCCTTACGTTTGGTTTATAGGTTTCTTCCGTATTAAGAAACGATGAATCGAAGGGAAAAAAATACAGGAAAATCATTTTTTATTATGTATGGGAACCAAATACAAACACAAGTACACAAAACATCGTGAATCGTTCGATTTAAAGATGCTAAAACGCTACGATTAAAGGCTTAATTTAAACACAATTTGGTAAATAAAAGCAAAGAAATCTTTTAAGATTTAGTACTTAGCTACTCCAGGACCAGGTTTTGCTTGAAACCTGCAGACATTACAGAGAGGTGAGAACAGAGAAGGAGTTAGGTACTTGTCTTCTCCACCCATCATTGGCATTGGGACTCCGGTCTTAACCGGACTAATGTATCCAGGCCGATATGTTTTACCCAAAACCCCCTCGACGAGGTCACTCAGGTTAAAGAACTTGAACTGGGTCTCTAGATGAGCAAAAGCATCATCTTTAGGAATCTGATAGTTATGAACTCTGTCTTCTTCTTTGCCAATTGGTCTAACCTTAATATCCATCTGAACAGTCCCAGATACCGTGACTCTCACGTTATTCTTTTCATCTGTTCTCTCAACGACAACTTCCCTATCTTCAAGATCCATTCTCCACTCTGCTTCACCTCCTGTTGGAACTTCAACTTCTTCTCCGTTCCATCTAACCACTAGATAGTCTACAGAATCGTCCCAAGATGAAACCTTCTTGGCCGCGATGACGAGGTTGTGACTATCGAACATTACTGAGAAGGCTTGAACCCATGTGAAGTCTCTGGTTCTACCAGCAGGTCTTGTACCAATGAAATGTGCATTGATTTGAAGATTCTCGTCAGAGACAATGGCAAAGTTTCCGTCTTTACTTCCATGGAAATAGAACATCACTCCATCTCCTCCCACAAATCTTGGGTCGTAACACAAAGATCCATACCCATTGCAGTTTGCTTTCCTCCCTATTTAAGAACACAAAAAACCAACCAAGATCAGCATATGTATGTTAGGAACCTCACGTTAACAAATGTTACAAACTTAACGAAGTTACATTTTGGAAAAAGGTTTCAAAATGTTGGGATTTGGGACTTACATTTGCAGGTGACTTCACATTTGCTGCTACAATCGATGAAACAAGCTTTGTCCTGCTTGTTCTTCTTAGGTTTTCTTTCTGGGCATTCTTTAGGACAAGTAAGAACCTTCTGGTTACAAGAACCTCTGGCTAAGCACAGAACTCGCTCCTGGCCAGAGCCAAGTGGATACAAAACCTTGTAGTTCGTTGAAGCTGCATCATAAGCACCTTTCTTTGTTGCAGAAACAGCAAAAACGGAAACAAGAACAATAACAGTCACAAGGACCCGCGACATTTCTAACAACAGAAGAAGTCTTGTTGTAAATTAATGTGGGGGTTGATTTGAGAGAAGTGGAGAGTGAGTGTACTTATAGACCAGAGAGGCTGCAAGTAAGCAGGAGAGAGCGGCTTAATTAACGGTCCAGATTTAACCAAATCACATGAAGAGTCGAAGACCGTAGAAACAGCTTCGACTTTTGTTTATTAAATCTTTTGGAGAACTTACCACCATTAGATTCAAAATCAAGTCCTTCAACTAAATATGATAATCTGCATTTCTTAATAGGACAAATTAAGTCAGCCTATTGATTTAATTATAATATATATATATATATATATATATATATCATTAATCAAAGGTCGGCTGTAACAATTTTAGATGGTTCGATCGTAAAATCACATTTATGGTTCAAAGTATCTAATTCCCTGACAAAACTTTCTCTGACGACTGTAGTTCACAAGTACTAGTAACTGTATGAGAATTGCAATTTACGAGGCCATGGGAAAACCTATTACACAATATTTAAAAATGCTTATAAAATTACTTAAACTATTCATATATTGTAATTAATAGTCTAGTTAATATGAATAAGTATTAAGGTTAAATGAGGAAAATGAGTGAAATTTTTGTGTTGAAAACTTAAACCATCATATAATTTTAGACAGAAAATTTAAGACTAAGACATTATTTAATTTGACATAGAGGGAAATTTAATATGAGACAGAGGGAGTGTTATGTCTGCACATATCTTTAGGTCCATAAAAATACATCTAAAGGTTATATCCTAGAATTGAACACTTTATTATCAAAACTAGAGAAGATATCGGCTAAATGTTAGGGAATCCACTACGACTCCACGTGACGAAATAATTCAACTAAAACGAAAATGATCAACAAATTACCACTTTTTAATACAACATTATAAAAATTTTAGGCAAGAATAGCTTACGTTAAAAAGGATAACTACATATTTTTTTCTCCCTCATTTTTTGTTTTTTCCTCATCTCCCTCATTTTTTTGTCAATACCTATATAACTCATTTCAGCTAGTTAATTTAGTTCATTACATTGGTGAAATAATAATTATTTTATACCAATGTGCAGTTCAACGCAATATGTATTCGTATGAAAAGCTACAAGACCATCGATCACGGATCTAAGCATTATATTCATTATTAATTCAAATTACGGTAGTTGCATTAATTAATCAAAGCATCATGGAGTTGACATTTCAATATTAATTCCATTAAAATTTATAAAGAAACTAAATTTAGATTGTATTGAAGTCATGTACTCATGTGAAGTATAACATACTCCCTGTTTTTTTTATATTTAATGTTTTAGGTTTTATTTTTTCTAAACAAAATATAGTTTATCACAAATTCCAAAATAATTTAACCAATCATAAATCAATCTACAGAATTTAAAAAGTCAAAAATACCAAAAGCACAATAAATTTTACATAGAAATCTTAAAACATCAAATAAAAAAGACAAATGTTTTTTCTAAAACATCAACTAAAAAAGAACAGAGGGAATAATTACTCGGATCACATGAATTTTGCAAGTTTCCTCTTTTTTTAAAATAAATTATTTGATTATTTATATCTGATTTTTGCTATTGGTTTATTAATTTTAGCGAAAAGAGTACTCTTTAAGCATCTCCAGTTGTTCTTAAAACCCCCAAAGAGACAGCTACTTCAAAGTTGAGAGATATCAAAAAACTTTATCCAAGAAACTTTATGGCAGATTCATATACATTAATATACACACAAAAATATATTTTATTTTATTTTATTTTAAATATATTATAAACGTATACGTAAACAAAGCAGAACAAAGAAACAAGAGAAAAATAAGTAATCAAGGGTTTCCTTCTGGCACAAGAAACTTCTTACATATCTTAAACCCTAAAACCATCACAAATGAGCCAAATATTATTTATTGGCTCTTATTACATTAGTTTTATGAATATAAGATATTTTCAGAAACAAAACAGTTTACAAAATAAGAATATTTCATGAATTAATTATAAAATTATAAAATTATAAAAGGTTCCATCTTACTTCTTCTTCTCATTACATATCAGCAGAGAGAGTTTCTTCCTGAGGATTGAACCTGCAGAGTCTGCAAGTCGGAGAGTACAGTGAAGGTGTTTGATATTTGTCTTCTCCTCCCATCACAGGCATGGGGACTCCAGTCTTGGCGGAGCTGACGTAATCAGGACGATAAGTCTTTCCCAAAACACCCTCAACGAGCTCACTTAGGTTTAAGAATTTGAACTGAGTCTCAAGATGGGCAAAAGCGTCATCTTGTGGCAACTGATAGTTGTGAACTCTGTTCTCTTCTTTCCCTATTGGTCTTACCTTAATGTCCATCTGAACAAGACCAGAGACAAGTACTCTTACGCTGTTTTTCTCGTCGGTTCTTTCAATGACAATCTCTTTGTTCTGTCCTGAAATTGCTCTCCATTCTGATTGTTCGTCTTCTGGGAGTGTGATAAGTTCTCCATCGTATCTGATGGTAAAGGCGTCAGATTGTTCATTCCATCTGCTCACTCTATTGGCTGTGATCACAAGCTTGTGGCTTTCGAACATAACATTTAGAGCTTGAACCCATGTAAAGTCTCTGGTTCTTCCAACGGGTCTTGTACCGATGAAGTGAGCGTTGATCTGGAGATTGCTGTCTGAAACGATAGCGAAGTTTCCACCCTTGGATCCGTGGAAATAGAACATCCTTCCATCTCCTCCAACAAATCGAGGGTCGTAGCACAAAGAACCGTAGCCGTTGCAGTTCGTTTTTCTCCCTGTAACAAAGAAGCAAAACCGAGTTAACCCAAATTACTTGCGTACGAAGCAAACCCGAATCCTTATACCAATGGAATAGAAATTACTTACACTTGCATGTAGCTTCACACTTGCTAGTGCAGTCAATGAAGCAACCTTTAGTGTTCTTGTTCTTCTTGGGCTTCCTCTTGGGACATTCACCGGGACAAACAAGAGTCTTGTAATAACATGCACCCCGAGCCTCGCACATTGCCTGCTCTTGTCCTGTAGGCAATGGTGTAAGTACTCTGTATCTAGCAGCTGCTTCACTCTGCTCCTTGTCCTTCTTCTCCTTTTCTTTCCTCTCTTTTTCCTTCTTCTCCTTTTCCTTCCTTTCCTTATCTTTCTTTGCCTTTTCCTCCTTATCCTTCTTCTCTTTCTCCTTCTTGTCCTTCTTCTCCTTTTCCTTCTTGTCCTTCTTCTCCTTTTCCTTGTCCATTGGACCGTTGCCGTTGCCATTTCCATTGCCATTACCGTTGCCGTTTCCGTTGCCATTTCCGTTGCCGTTGCCATTTCCGTCGCCTTCGCCACTGTTGCCGTTTCCGTTGCCGTTGCCGTTGCCATTACCGTTGCCATTTCCATTGCCGTTTCCGTTACCTTGAGCCACTTGTCCCTCTTTCTTATTTCCGTCATCACCGTTGTCTTTCCCGCCATCACTCGCTGCAATGACAATATTGGTCAGGAGAATCAATCCGAAGAGAGCGAGAAGCACATAAGACTTTCTGCGCTCCATCTCTCAAGGACAAGTCTTCTTCTTTCGCTTCTACTGGTTCTTCTTCTTCTTTTTGGTTTCTTTATATGTTTCTGAATGTGTATTTGGTGTTGTGAAATGTTATTGCAGAAGGTAGGTTTTTATAGTAATGAAAGAAATGACTTAACTTGTTAAAAACTCATAACAATATCTCTTGCTTCATATTATGAAAGAAGCCGACTCTTTGAGTTCATCGCAAGTCAAAAAAGCTTGACTTGATGAGCATTCAATTTAGCTAGAAAACTTAAACAACTTGAAACAAAACGTACATATGCTATATCCACATTCTTTTTTATCCATCGCTTAAAGAGTCATAATCAAAACATATAGTACTATTTAGTTCCCAATAAAAGATATTGTAACTCGACTATAAATCTAGCCAGAAGTTACCAATAACCCTAAATTTTCAGTTTGGTAATGTTATTCAATAACTAGGTAATACAAAATTCGAATCTCTCTAAACTTTTCTGCAGATTTTTTTCTTTCTAATGGTATGTTCTTGATGACTTTATGTGCAAGGAAACGAGTAGCGAGAACGTGAGGATACTTTGAATAATGGAGAAGTTAAGTCATCATGTCAAACATCTCTGTAAATGTGTGTATATTAAGAAACTTTTATTGACTTTCTTTGTCCAAAGCGGCCCACTATTACAAGATTCTTTCCTTTTCGAAGCACCAAAGAATAGTCAAAGCGCCAAAGTCAGCTGCCGGTTTACTATTAACCTGTTTAGTTTCTTAGCCCTTGAACCAAACCCGGACCAAGGAAGTTCCAATACAAAGCTCTCACTTTGCTTAAGCTCGAATTCGTGGCCCAATGACGCTTACTGAATCAGGAGATTTGTTTGAGATTCAACGGTATACAAAGTTGAATTGATAACGCAAGTACATGAATCCACTAATGAGTCTTGAAACATTCTTGTGTACAGCAATTTGCAAACATCTTGCAATTTTCCCAAAACACTTTTAAAAGAAAAAGAATCCGACACTTTCTATTGATATTATTTCAAGTGAATTAAGTTTATTCTCTCTATTGAAATATAGGAAGATCAGGCTTAGCTTGGTCAGGACCAAGACTTGTTTCCTCAACAGAAGCAACAGTACTGCGAATGCTTGAAGAAGCTCCTTGTTCAATCTCTTTCGTCATCTTTATGAAATAACTATGCCTGGAAAAATGAACCACTAAGAGTACAGTTCGAGCATATCAAGTCATTGCAGTTACCGAAATCAAAATACCGGGAACAGAATGAGCTAATACCATCGCATATCAGCAGTTAACTCGGGATGAAAAGCAGTTGCTAACAAGTTTCTTTGCTTCACAGCAACAACGACCCTAGTTTCTGGAAGAGCATCTTCCTGATTTATCCAAGAAAATGAAACCAACAAGAAGAGATTTATGCATGTCAAAAGCATAATCTTTTCATGAGCATTGGTGCAATCTTAAGCAAACCTCTTGGATTTGTACGGTAGGGCTTGAATACAAGACCTTGTTTGAGGGGACAGGATAATCAGCCAGGACTTCTACATCAGGGCCCACATCGAGAACAGCCGGAGCACGTATGAACACTCCCCGGTATGTGTCTGGTCCACCTTCTTTAGATGTTAGTTGAGGTACTGAGATATCAGCTTCAAAACTTTGAATCTACACATCAAAAACAAATATGAAGACAATTCTAAGCTTGTTATATGAATAAGATCATATTGGATGCTAGCAGCAATTCTATATGTAATTAGTCAATGGGAAACCTGCAATTCTTTATATTCAATTAAACTCATAATTACATTACATCTCATGCTGATTTTAAGCCGTCTCATTTTCCACAATTTGCAAGTAACTTTTTGATCTACAAAAACTATTAGCACATCCTTGAGTTATGGTGAATAACATGAACCCGGAATCATGGAAAAAGAAATAATTTTACCTGGCTGCCAAAGTAATTCCTATGCACGGTGCAATCAAGGCCACCCACTAATTCTTGACCTCCCTCTTTCTGTCCTGAAATTTGCAACATTTTCTCGGTTTAGTTTCTAATTTTCAGCAACACATTTGACAGGAACATGAATCACAAGTACTCACCAACAGCTCTGTCTGCCAAGAATATAAGACCCGCACATGTCCCCCAAACAGGTTTCCCAGTCTTAACAAACTCACGTAGAGCTGGGAACTTCAAAAGAGAAAATGAAAGAAATTTATCGCAGAGAAGTAATTTTTTCGTCCTGGCCACTAAAAACTGTATAAATCCAATCTACACAAACGGTTTAGCTAACCCTTCCATGATTCTAGACTCAATATCAGTACAGCTTTGCATATGTCACCGTGTCCATTAAAGATAAGATAAATCATCCAAAAGGATCATCTAATCAAAGAGTGTCTTGGTCAAAAATGCAAAAGGGTTTCAAGCACAAAACATTAAACATAAACAGAGAAACCACAAACACTACTTATGTACTTGTAGATTGATTAAATAACAGAATACACGGGACTTAATTCCAAAGCCAATTTCTTTGGACAATACTAAATGAATAACTCCAGTAAAAATACGTATCTCAAATGGCCAATTAGTGAAAAACGCCAGATCCTTTCAAACACACATAAAAAATGGAACCTTTCCTAATTTCTCTACGTGGGTCGTAAAAACAATAAAAAATTCATCCTCGGACAATCAAATTCTAGAGAAAGAAAGAGAGAGAGGACCAAGTTATGGTACTCGGCGAGCTTGGCCATGGTGGTGCTCTCGCCGCCAGGAATGATGAGAGAAGAAACGGTGAGAAGCTGATCAGCCTTCCTAATCTCGACGCCTTGGACACCGAGCCGCCGCAAAGCCGCGATATGCTCATTGAAAGAACCTTGCAAAGCTAATACTCCGACGGTCATTGCGGCGGCGTGACGAGAGATGGAGAGAAAAAGAGAGAAAAGAGAGTCAGCTAAACACCAAAACTGTGTGTATGGACTCACTCAGAGAGCCTTTTGTTGTGAGTGGAGGCGACAATTTCTTTTCCCTTTTGTTTTGTGTTCTTTCATTGCCCACGATTTGGAATAATAATCAGATATTCTATATAACAAGTACATTACACAATTTTGATATAATATTATCTACTGGGCTCAAAGTAGTATATATAGTTAGTGTCTGTATTTGTATATTGTAATTGTAATTTTACCATTAGGGAACCAATGATTTAAGTTAGGTTTTCGTCACCTTAGCTGGTAATGTTTGTTTCTAATATAAAAATCATTTCTTTATNTTTTTTTTTTAATAAAAAAATCTTTTTTTTTTAAAAAAAAAAAAAAAAATTAACCCCAAAAAAAAAAAAAAAAAAACAGCGAAGGGAAAGAGATTCTCGATTAAAGGCTTCGAAGCTCTTTTATTCCCACGACATTGAAAGCCTTCACCTTAAAAAAAAAAGTTAACATTTTATTTAATAATCTCCCTCTGCTCCGATCCAAATCAGCTTTATTAATGTAAGATTCTCCCTCATTACTTCAATTTATTGGACCTTTTTTCTGATTATTTTTCCATTGTCATATACTTGGATCTCCTGATGAATTGTGCTTGCCCTTCCTTCTATCCCTGGATTGATACTGCTGCATCCTATTTCAAAATTAGGTTCTTTTTTTCCCTTTTCTTTCTGAAGTTTAGGGAGATTCTGGTTTTATAATTTATGTGATTTTGATGCCATCGTCTTTGGTGGGTAAACTATTGAATTGATCACTTTTTTACCCTTTGGTTCATGTGAGTTGACCATTTGGATTGGAAAACCTTTTTGCAAGAATCATAATGCCCACAATGCGATGAAAATTCTGACCTTTATTGTTTTGCAGAACCTTGGAGTTCATCTTGACTTTATTGGCGGCTGTTGAAGCTGTGCAGCTCTTAACATTTAGGGCTATGCATTCAACGAGTTGCTCCCCGTGAAGGAGACTAGCATTTCAGATAGGATATAGTTTTGGTTTAAAGTTGCAGTTTTAGACATGTCGCGATTTGATTGCACTGATGATGTCATCTCAAGTTGTCTTATTCATCTTGCGCAATGGCATCCTTTGGAATAGTGAAGTTCTTCGAGCCTTGAAGCACTCAAAACCCCCTTTATAGCGGGGTAAGATTTCGATTTGTACAGAGGTTTTTGTCTCTATATTATTTGGATGCTTAACTCAGGTTGTTAATCTTTGTCACTTTTCTTTTACAGGTTCCTCAGTTAACTTAACCACTTTACAATTCTTCATACGTTGAAGAGCAATTTGTTTTTCGTGAGATATAGATCATGTTTCGTGATACTTTTTTGTTCACCCGTACCCTGGGCTGCTTTGGATGCTTTGGCACTTCTGGTAGAACACGACAATCGCCTAAGCCGTATGATGATGATACATTTTCAAATTATAGTGATGTAACTAGCACTCCGAGAGGAGAAGAAGAAGAAGAAGATGAAGAAGAAGTAGAGCAGAAGAGCCGCTCTAAACGATCTGAGGAAATTTTGAAACATAGACTAGATAATGATTTAATCTGCAGGCACATTCCCGTGCAAGAAACTAATGAACTTATCCGGGGAGAGGTAAGCGACTTCTTCTACCTAACTCCATATTATTTTCCTAACAAATGTACGTATCCATGGCGTGTGTATACCAATTTTTTTGTTGTTTGATTGTCAGGATGAAGATGGTAACAAGACAATCAATGAATATGTTCGCGTATGTAAAATTGGATCTGGTAGCTATGGTAAAGTGGTAAGTATAAATATCATTCATAATACTATCAAATCCTCTTAACTGTATCTTCAATAAAGTACCCTGGGCTTTGGATTCCGTAACAATTCTTTTGCATTTACAACAGGTACTATATCGAAGCACTGTAGATGACAAGTTTTATGCTATCAAGGCAAGACTCTTGTTTACTTTCCCTCATTAGTCTCTTGTTAACTTTCCCTCATTCGCTCGTGAAAACCCTTTTATGTTTTTCCAGCTGATGTTTATGATGTTATTCTATTGAACTATAATACTTCAGTATAGTACAAATTATACAAGTTAATTTGTTTAAATTGGTCACTTATATGGCTAAAAGCACTCTGACATGTATTGATTTAATACTTGGATTTCCAGGCGTTTCACAAGTCTCATTTATTAAGGCTAAGGGTTGCACCATCAGAGACTGCTATGAGTGATGTTCTTCGTGAGGTATGTTGCTTTTTCCCCATTGGTCTTCCTAAACAGTATTTTTATTGGTTTCATATTAGAGAAGTTCTGTTCACGTTCTTTTATCTCATCACTTTCAGGTTATGATTATGAAAATTCTGGAGCATCCTAACATCGTTAATCTCGTTGAGGTGATAGATGACCCTGAAACTGATCATTTTTACATGGGTACTCATTTTCCTCTTCTCTTTTCTCTGTTTCAATAACTACTCTTTGTGGACAGAGCCTGATATATTATAATGTTTGTCTTTCTGTTATCTCCTAGTTCTTGAATACGTTGATGGAAAATGGGTTTACGACGGTTCTGGACCCCCGGGTGCTCTTGGAGAGAAAACTGCTAGAAAGTATTTGCGGGATATAGTTACTGGCCTGATGTATCTTCATGCTCATGTATGATCTTCGTTGTTTAGCGTGACTCTCTTGCTCATGGTTCATCACCTAATGCACTCTTCATACAGGGTGTAATTCATGGTGACATTAAACCTGACAATCTACTGGTTACTAGTAGCGGCACAGTAAAGATAGGAGATTTCAGTGTAAGCCAAGCATTCAAGGTAATAATTGGTATTTGATTCATTTGTTCTCAAATAATTCTTGAATATGTATCTGGTGGCCTGAGTGCTGTGGTTACAGGATGATGATGATCAACTGCGTCGATCTCCTGGGACTCCAGTTTTCACTGCTCCAGAATGTTGTTTAGGTCAGCTTCCCTGCTAACCTCTTTGAGCTTGATCCAAACTCATTAGGCTATAGAGAATCAGAAAATATCTTTTCTCTTTATCTTGGGATCGAAATCAGTATCAGGTGTAACGTATAGTGGCAGAGCTGCGGATACATGGGCAGTGGGAGTTACTTTGTATTGCATGATATTGGGACAATACCCGTTTCTTGCTGATACTCTTCAGGACACCTACGACAAGGTAAGTTTTACTTATGCTTTCCTTGGTTCTGAAGAAATCTATCTCAAAATCTCATAATCTGTTTTTTTCTTACAGATTGTTAACAACCCTTTAATACTCCCAGATGGATTGAATCCACTTCTCAGAGATTTGATTGAAGGTCTTCTTTGCAAAGGTGAGTTATTTCCATCACTTTGGTTAGTTATTTACAAAGTAAAGATCTTTGAGATTTTATGTTTGTGAATTGATGGCGGTTTTGCAGATCCGAACGAGAGAATGACACTGAAGAATGTGTCCGAGCATCCGTGGCTAATTGGAGAAGGAAGACATGTCCCTGAGTATTTATGTTGGTGCAAACGCAATGCTGCTTCAATTAATGAAGAAGAGGAAGAAGAAGACGAAAAAGCTAATGGGATCTCTTAAATTCTCATATTCTAATTAAATACTATAGAAGTTTCACCTCGCATGGGGTCATCATTATTTTTCTTTTTTCCTTTTCATTAATACTAATTTTCATGTTATTGTGCTTTGAGTTTTTTAAGACTAGCCATGAAACAATCTATATTAGGACTCTAAAATAAAGACCCAAGAAATTCATATATCGAAGAAGACGGAAATTTGAAAACACTTTTTAGCATAACGAAGCTCATATCAATGGTGACTCTTCCTAATGTGCTGCAAGAATGAAGGAAAAAGAAGCACACTGGCGAGAACAAATCCCACCACTATCGGATACGGTGAAGTTGAAACCGAACAAAGGTTGACTAGTTGATACTTTGATAGAATCTTTGATAATAGAAAATTTTGAACTGATTTAAAATGTACAGACAAGGAGCAAAATTTTCCTCTGCATAGAAGAGACGAACCTAAAATAACACAACACTCATTCGAACCCGAGAAGAAAAAGCTAACAATCAATTTAGAGAATAAGATAATGTACCGAAAAACTAGCTAAAGACCTATTTAAGTAAATATGGTATATTTGTTTATTACATTTCGTTATTAATGTTAAAAATACATAATTATGAAATTCTGATTATATTATTACTTATGGATGATGTAAAAAGTAAAATGTATTTAATACTCAATTTTAAAGAATATGATAATAATAATTGGCAATTAATTATACCATGATAATATATATTAAATATGGTAATTTTTTTAGGTAGTAATTGTTGATTATAAATGATAAAAAGAATATGTAATTTGTGTTTACATAAATAAATCCTGAAAGCCTTTTTATATGAATTTATATAATTAAATACTATTTGAGTAAATATGATATGTGTTTATTATATTTCATTATTAGGTTAAAAATAAATTATTAACGAATTCAGATTATATTTATATTTAATAATGATATCAAAGGCAAAAAGTATTTAATACCCAAATTTAAAGAATATGTTAATAATGTTTGGCATTTATATACAGTTTGTTAATATATAAAACATGGTAAGTGTTTTGTAATTTTCATACATAACTAATGCATTAAATTGGTCATTTAATCCGAATTAATTTATATTTAATGTTGATATAAGAGACAAAAAAGTATTTATTACAGAAATAAATATTTAATTTTTTTTTTCAAACAAACAAACAATACAATCAAAATATATATTAATTATTTGTTTCATTTGTTAATATATAAATATAGGATTAAATGACTATCTTTTAGATCCTTATATTGTTTTTCTTGTGTTTATATATATATTTCAATACTATTTGGGTTAAACATATTAAGTGTTAAATTACATTTCATTAATAATTACTAAAATGAAATAGTATTTAGAAACAATAGACATGATCCTCAAACATCAAATCTAGAAACAATAGACATGAAACACTCTATATTTTGAATTAGAGTAAAATGAATATATATATAAATATATATATATATATATATATATTGAAGTAATGTTCTGTATGTGGTGTTTCTCATTGTGTTTTTTATTTTTACACGAAGAATTCTCTTTTTGTCCTTACTTATTCTTTGAAAAAGAATGGTTTCATATAAATGCAGATTCACTACCGAAAAGAAAAGATAAATTGAATCTAGGAAATTGACACGTGAATGCAGAGACTGTTAATAATTTCTTAGCTTAGGCTCCAAGTTATCTTTAGATAAGGGTTAGTTATTAGAGATAACACCAAATAACTTAGGATAAGATTTATGTAAATTAAATCCTAATAGGAATAGGGAGCTAGCCTAATTCCTAATAGATTAGGAAAATTAGCTTAGTCTATAAATAAAGTCATTAGAGAGAGTTGTTCCCTAAGACATTAAGTTGAAAGTATTTTGGTTAAGTCTTGAGAGAGTTTCTTAATCAATAAAGAAGAGCAAGTTCTTTAATTCTTTTGACTTAATACGATTACAATTGGTATAAGAGCTTAAGTCAAAGATCCGATCAAGCAAGGTTAAAACCGCACGTAGCCAAGGATGGGAGACGTGATCCAACAACCACCACGAAAGGACCCTGGAGTTCCATCGATCCAGTGTCCTATGTTATCATCAACAAACTACACAATTTGGGCGATGAGAATGAAGATTACACTCGAGTTAGTGGAGTATGGGAAACAATTGAACCAGGATCTAAGGACGTTAAGAAGAATGTCACAGCCATAACTCTCTTGTTTTAATCTATTTCCGAAGAACTCATCTTGCAAATTGGAGATCAAGATACGGCTAAAGGACTTTAGGATGCTATTAAATCACGGTATCAAGGAGCTTATCGTGTAAAGGAAGCAAGGTTACAAACCCTATTGGCCGATCTAGAAAGATTGACGATGAGTGACAATGACACGGTTGATGAATTTGCGGGAATGATTCCCGGAATTGCAGCTCAATCGGCCTCACTGGGAGAATCCATTACTGAAACAAGACTTGTCAAGAAATTTCTTAATGGATTACCGGTGGATAAGTATATTCATATTGTGGCTTCTCTAGAACAAGTCTTAGACCTTAAGACAACAAGGTTCAAAGAGATAATCAGGAGAATCAAGGTGTTTGAAGAAAGAATTAACGCGAAAAACAAACATGTGGAAGAGCAAGGAAAACTCATGTTTTCAAACTATGGAAAAGACAGAAAATCAAGGAGGACGAGGCCGAGGAAGAGGAGGTCGAGGACGTGGAAGGGGTCGAGGAAGATCAAGTAATCGAGACCAAGAGGAAGATACCAAAAGCTATGATAAAAGGGGAAGTAGAGATCGATCCAAGGTGATATGTTGGAGATGTGACAAGCCGGGACATTTTGTTTCAGCTTGTCCCGATAGACCTAGAGAGAGTCAAAAAGCAACTCAATAAACATCAAGAGGAAGAAGAAGAAATTGAAGAATAAGCTCTTTATGTTCATGAGGTTGTGTTCTTGAATGAAGATAAAGTTTTCCCTAAAATTTATGAAGTAAGTAAAGAAGGCTTGAAAATTTGGTACCTTGACAATGGAGCAAGTAATCACATGACGGGAAATAAAGAGTTCTTCTCTAAGCTAGATGAAAACGTCAATGGAAAAGTAAAGTTTGGAGATGGCTCATATGTCAACATAGTTGGGAAAGGATCAATCGTGTTTGTTGGCAAAACTAGAGAGCGAAAGGTACTCAAATNACTGGAGAGCAAAAGGTACTCAAAAACATCTATTTTATACCTGATTTGAAGCATAATATCATAAGTCTTGGACAAGCAACTGAGAATGGGTGTGAAGTTAAGATGAAAGGAGACCAATTACACCTTAGAGACCCACAAGGAAGACTACTAATTCAAGTGACAAGATCATCAAACCGGTTGTACAAAACGTCACTCGAGATTAGTCATCAAAAGTGTCTTCTCGCCAAAGACGATGACATCACGCGAACTTGGGACTTACGGCTAGGGCATGTGAGCTTTGGGGTAATGAATAACATGGTAAGAAAGGAGATGGTTATTGGATTACCGCAAATAAGCCATGAGAAGAGCCTATGTAAAGTTTGTCTAGTTGGAAAACAAATAAAAAAACTCATTTCCAACAAAGACAAATTTTCGAGCACAAAAGGTTTTGGAGCTGATTCATGGGGACTTATGTGGTCCGATTTCACCTACAACTCCAGCAAGAAATTGATATATCTTTGTATTGATAGATGATCATTCAAGATATATGTAGTCCTTCTTATTAAAAGAGAAAAGTGAGGTGTTTGATCGGTTCAAAAGTTTAAAGATAATGTTGAGAAGCAAACAACTTTGACCATCAAAATGTTTAGCACCAATAAAGGAGGAGAGTTTTACTTCCGCTGAGTTCAACTTATTTTGTGAAGAGAATGGGATCACAAGACATCTAACTGCACCATATACACCTCAATAAAATGGTGTAGTTGAGAGAAGGAATCGTACTCTTATGGAGATGACAAGGAACTTACTCAAAGAGATGAAGGTACCGAATGAATTTTGGGGAGAAGCTATACGACATTCAACCTATCTTATCGATAGGCTACCAACGAAAGCTCTAAAAGGACAAATACCTTTTAAGAAATTCATGGGAAGAAAACCAAATATCGAACACTTAAGGATTTTCGGTTGTGTTGCCTATGAAAAAATCAATGGTCCACACCTTAAGAAGCTTGATGATAGATCAAGGAGTGTGATCAATCTTGGGTCTGAATCTGGTTCCAATGTTTATAGACTTTATGATCCAATCACAAGAAAGGTTATTGTGAGTAGAGATGTAAACTTTGATGAAGGAAAAGCTTGGGATTGGGAAACTACCAAAGAAAATGATAGAGAACCGGGTATGTTCGATATTCATCAAGAGAATCTTGGAGGAGAAGTAAATGAACCAAAAGATGATCTTGATGAACACGAAGAACGAGGAGAAGAACCCGAAGAAGCAATAGACCAAGAAGAAGAAGAAGAAATTCCCAGAGATGGTAATGAAGATCAAATCAATGATCCACCTACTTCTCGGTTTGGTAGAGCAATTTCTAGACCAAGATATCTTGATGACTATGTGTTGTTAGCTGAACTTGAAGGTGAAAAGTTACTAATAACAATAGATGGAGAACCTGAAACCTATCTAGAAGCAAAAAATCTTCAAGAATGGATTGATGCTATGAAGATCGAGATAGAATCAATCATCAAAAATGGTACATGGGAACTTGTTGACAAACTCGATGGAGCAAAGACTATTGGTCTAAAGTGGATCTTCAAAATCAAAAGAAATGTGGATGGATCAATAAACAAATACAAAGCAGGACTAGTATCCAAGGGTTATGTGCAAAAACATGGTATCGATTTCAAGGAAGTGTTTGCACCCGTCGCTAGACTTGAAACTATACGACTTATCATAGGTCTAATAGCTACAAACGGCTGGGAAATTCATCATCTAGATGTTAAAAAAACTTTCTTGAATGGAGAATTGAGTGAGGAAGTCTATGTGAGTCAACCGGAAGGCTTCATTAGCAAAGGAGGAGAAAACAAAGTCTATAAACTACACAAAGCTTTGTACGGTTTAAGACAAGCTCCAAGAGCATGGAATGTGAAACTTGACCTTGTTCTCAAAAAGATGAACTTCAAGAGGTGTGTAAAGGAGTCCACGGTCTACATAAAGAAAGAAAAGAATGAATTTCTGATTGTAGCAATCTATGTCGATGATCTCTTCATTACCGGATCAATTCAAAGAATCATAAAGCAATTCAAGAAAGATATGTCAAGAGATTTTGAGATGTCAGATCTAGGTAAGTTGACATACTATTTTGGAATTGAAGTAATTCAAGGTAATGATGGGATAAAGATAAAGCAAGAAGGATATGCTAAAGGGATCCTCAAAGACACGAAAATGAACTTGTGTTATGCAGCCCAAGCACCAATGGAATCGAATCTAAAACTTTCTAAGGCTGAAAACGAATATGAGATTGATGCCACAGAGTATAAATGAACGATTGGATGTTTGCGTTATCTAGTTCACACAAGACCGGATATAGCATATGCGGTT
>OVAX01003732.1:0-17478 GCA_900406405.1 Lepidium africanum | reverse complement strand
TGTTGAATTTGCTGAAGCATCTCCATTATGTCTGAAGTTGCTTTTGCTTCTGAGGTTGAAGTTGGAGGTGTAGGCTTGAAACTTTGATAATATTGTTGCTTTAGAACCCGGACTTTCTATTGTGCAGGCTTAGGAGGATATACTTGATCTTCTAGGTTGGTGACATTATTGCTGCGGTAGAACAAATTGTTCNTGGTGACATTATTGCTGCGGTAGAACAAATTGTTCTTCTGCTTGAAGTTATTCCATTGCCTTTGACCGCCTTGATTTTGTAGAAAGCTGATCTCTTCAACCAACTCGTCCTCCCCTTCTCCAGGTGTATCCTCTTCTACCAGATTGACTTGCCTATGATGAATGGACAGTAACTTATCCAGTTTCTCGCTCAGACTCTTCAACTCCTTGCTGCTGTATAAATCAGATGCTCCAGACCTGCGCTCAACTCTATCAAACTCTTCCCCATACTGACTGTCGGCGAGTGCAAGGTTCTCTATGAGCTCTCTCCCATCATCAACATCCTGACTCAGAAAATTTCCATTGCTAGCTGTATCTAGCAACATCATCAGCTTTGGTTGAACACCCCTGTAGATCTGGCTTAAGATGGTTTCTTCTGAAAATCCATGGTGAGGGCATTGAGACTGGTATGTTTTGTATTTCTCCCAAGCCTCAGCTAGAGACTCCGTCCCACTCTGAACAAAGTTGGAGATGGAATTTCGCAGCTTGGCTGTCATGGAGGTGGAGAAGAACTTAGCTAGAAACACCCTCTTACAGTCAGCCCAAGTTGTTATGATACCTTAAGGAAGGTGCTTTTCCCAAATATGAGCCTTATCACCAAGTAAAAATGGGAACAAGAGAAGCTTCAAGGCATCTTCTGATAGGCCGTTGATCCGAATTAAACCACAGATTCTCTCAAACTTGTCAAGATGATCGCGTGGGTCTTCAGCTGGCAACCCATGAAATTTGTTGTTCTGCACCATAATAATCAAGCTACTCTTGATTTCAAAGTTGTTGTTTGGAATGTGAGGGGGTCGAATGCCATGCCTCCTAGTGTAAATATTAGGTGCATCACCTGTTCCAATAGGCTGCATTCGTCTAGGTAGAGGCGAATCTGGAGGAGTAATACGCGGTTGCTGCTCGTTCCCATCAGATGAGCTGTCAGGCGTGGTATTGTTATGATCCATAACTCTGTGTTCTGTGTTCTGACCCTCTATCATGTCGCTTTGTTCTCTCAGTACTCGATGAAGCTACTGAATGTTGTCTAGAGGACTAAGCAGATTCTGGTGCCTTGAGAACGGGTGTGAGGCACCAACGTAGGGTAACAACTGGTGAAGTCTCAACTCACCTAGTGTGTGACGAGTTGGGTGAGTGACATACATGAAAACACACCAAAGAGTGAACAAACACGTCTGAATCACAGGTTAGAAACAAAAAAAAAAAAATAAAACCTGATCCTAGAAAGTTTGTGACCCTAAGTGTAACAATCAAACGCTTATTTGGCAATGACGCCAATTTGATAACAAGATTTTTAGTCCGGTTTATCAAATCCTTATAGTATGTAAGGTTGTCGAACTAAAGCGTGATGTTACCACTTGGGGTATGGATAGCTAACTAGTTCAAGCAAAATCAGGGAAAAACAGTGGATGTAATTGATTCTGCCACAATCAACTTAGAAAGCAAAACTAAACAAATAGAGAAAACAAGCATAAAAATGACTAAGTAAATCAAACTGAGCAGAAGCATATGAAACTTTGAAAAACAGAGACTATAAAATACAGAAACAAAGTAAGTAAGCATCGGAAACAGATGGCGAGTTACAATAATAAGATGAAGATGGGCTTATGAGGAGAGTGAAGTTAATGAACTAAGCAGAAATCTGGGTAGTGATTTTGTCTAACCACCTAAGAAGGCAAGCAGCGAATCAGGATACTAAGGTAAACAAGCCACTCTCGTGGTCATGAAATCTTAACTCAGGCGCGATCCTAACCCAATCTCTTGGTGATTACACGCCTGAACTGGCATTAGCAAGCCTATCCTTCACAACCAACTCACTCTCTGATCATCCAATCTCTGGGCAGAATGAGTCAATCCTAAACTGAACCTAAGCCAAGTATATCATCAAACACCTCTCGGGTAGAGATAGCCTACGAATCAGATTTTGAGTGATCAAGTCAAAATAAACATGAAAAACATTCAATCTAGCACAGCCTATGACAGTATTCAAACACAAACATCACAAACCCAAAAAACTTCCTAGATCTACTTCATCTCCTCACTAAGCCCTAAGAAATCTACTCACTACTCATATAATGAAAAACAACAAACCCAGAAAACATGATTAAAGGCATAAAGAAAGAAACGAAAACAAGATCTAACAACCGAGGGTGAGATTTAAGTAGAAATCATGAATTTCATAAGAACAACAAGAACAGCAAAGAGAAATAAGAATGAGGCAGAGATAGAAATCTGTAATTAACTAAAAGAGGCAAAAACTAGGTTAAAACTTGGTATCTATTTTCAGCTAAAACAAGGGTATTTATAAGGCTTAAAACACGAAAACCCTAATTTTAAATCAACAAAAGTAAATAGTCGATTAAATAAAGCAAAATTGGTCTAAGTTGCTTCAGGGTGCATGGCGAGTTGGGGGTTAAGTTCTGGAAAATTCAGCTTCAGCAAATGCTCAATCTGGGCTGCACTCGTCACACCCTGGTGAGTTGAAATGGCTCAACTTCAACAACATAAATTCTTGCTAAGTCTGGAATGTTGAACTCGCCTTTGTCAGGTGGGAATGGGTGGCGAGTTGGACATTGAAGACTTGAAGATTTGGCTAAGTGCTGAGCCTTAAACTCGTCAATGCTTGGCGAGTTGGACATGTAGAGTTTGCAGCCAAAAATTGTATTTTTGGCTAAGCATGGGACTCTGAACTCGCCTATGCATGACGAGTTGGCTGGGTGAGTCCTGAGTACTTAGCCTTAAAATCCTCAATTCTTGATGTTTCGGCTCCAACTCTTCAGTTCTAGGCTTAACTTGCAGTCTTCATGCTTGTTTGCTCCAAAATGCTCCGAATTGACCCAAAGTGCTCCAAAGTTTCTAAAATGCTCCAAATGCTATGCAAATGCAAGAATGATCCTAATTGGGACTCTAAAATGCATAGTATGGAACGTGAATGAATGCAAACATATGCAAACTATGAAGCTAAAATGGGCAAAATGCATGAATATCACATGGGGAGAATCAAAACATTTCAATCAAGGGGATTTGTGAAGCTTATGGATTTCCTTATTAAAGCAGGACACAATTAAATTATTTTGAGCAAGCAAAGGACTTTTGGGAGTTGATAGCCACTGGGAAACCGACCGGCTCTCTGAAGAATCAATGAATCCAAAACCCGGCCATTAGAGTTGTTGCCAAGTTCCTAGCAAACGCCCTTGTGTCAAGGGATAATACCGGGACGATCAAACCGGTTTTGATTCAAATGTTGTACAAGGGTTTGTACCTGTTCCTTATGGTGGATGAAAAGCCAAAGTTTAATCACCCTAAAGGCAACAAAGTCAACCTTGGATGCATCCTTGCATGTTCAATGATGAGAGTTCAGAAATGGGCAAGGGATGCAAGTGATCATACTTATAGAATGGTAGGTGTGCTTGTGCCACTTTGGGAGCATCTTGGTATTCCTTACCAAAATTATATATTTGATCCAAGAACGGCTCCAATGTATGGGAAGCATTTGACAAGGGTTAAAGTCTTAACGATAAAGAATGCTAACAGACAATTTTCTTATCTTAATAGGAGTGAGAACTTTCCTCTTACCTTGTCCCGACAGACGTCTCTTGCGTCCTTGGAGAATATCAAGTTTGAATATTGAGAAGCACCCATACCTGATAGTAACAATGTTGCTTCCTTATTAAGTGTTCCATCATATATTAATGGATTTGCTCGATTGGGAGATTCCACCACTTGACTTCTGGGCTAATACCAAGAAAGACAAGACATTTCTCACCATTATTAAGAACTAAGTGAAGATAATCAAGACACTTACGGGTTACAAATCAGATGAGGACAAAACCGAGGGACAAAATGAAGAACAGGTTGTCGAGGAACAAGTCGTTAAGGAGAATATGGATGGAGCTATTGTTGGACAGCCACAAGATGATGGATGGGATGAGGTCAATCACGAACCCTATGTCAATGAGACATATGGTGACATCCCTAGTTAGTTAAGTTACCAATCACTACTTTTGTACATAGTTTTCGGTTTTTGCTTTGCATTTTTGCTTTTGTTGTTGAGGACTCTCTTCTTTGTGCCGACTTTCTCACCGAGACGGCTAAAATTAAGTCCGGGGGAGAGGACCTAGTTGCTAATGTTGTTTGAGTTGTGTTGTTTTACATTTCTTGAGTTATTTTTCCCTTTTTTGCTTAATTTTTTTTCCATAAAAGCACAAAAACAAGCATGTAGTTTGTATTATCATTTCATTTTAGGATTGTGTCTCTAGAATCATTTAGGATTGCATGAGAAAAATGATGTAATTGCCTTGTTAAGCTGGATGATCCATTTGCTAAGTTCATTACCCAAGTTAATAATTGTTTGATGCATAACTTGCTAGTTGAATGTAAGATCGAACCTTGCTTGGAATGCTTGATTTTAGGTTCTCCTTGATTGAAGCATGATTTAATTTGATGCCTTATTTTATCAATTTGAACCTAATATTGACTCATATTTATTGTGCTAATGCATTGCATTTGAACTTATGGATTTACATCTATATACCTGGGTCTCTTATGTCAAACTTTAAACGCAAACATGGATTACTTGAGAAGCAAGTAATGGTTTACTTCAAGACCAAGCAAGATATTCCGTGTGTTGTATAGAGAGGAGATGATCCGTGACTCAGCATGTGACTAAGGATCATATAGTCGTTGGGATTATTTGTTGTTGGAAATACAACACATAACTAAGGATCATATAGCCGTTGGGATTATTTGTTGTTGGAAATACAACACAAATTAGTCAAGGTCACATGTGTGTAATAAGAGGAGAAATGACCATTAACTCTAGTTTCTTTCACTCCATTAGGATCTGCGGCCAACCAAATGAATATTTCCTCTTTGGGAGTTCTTTGTTTTCTTGTACATTGTTTGTATTTGTTTATCCTTGTAAAACCCTAGAGTAGCTGATTGCATAAATAGGCTCATGTTAATAACAAGGTTTTTTTTTTTTTTTTGCCTTTGCTATCAAATTCTATTGTAATACAATAGGTATCAAACCAAAGTTTGTTGCTATCACTAAGGATATGGGGTGCTATTCTAATTCAAGCAAATCAAACAAGGTGATTCTGTCACTATCAACTAACAGGGTATGAAGCCTAAGCAATAAACTCGAAACAGAGTGCTGCGAACAGAGAAATTTAACACAAAACAGAGTAATAAGCTAGAAGAAATGAATGATAAAAATGGGTTCATGAGAAGAGTAGAGTTAACGATCTCAGCCTAACCATGGATTTCATATCTTATCTAGCAACCTATTAGGCAAGTCTTAGGCTAAGGATTCAAAAATCAGACAATCAAGCCATTTTCATGGTCAAGACATCTCAATCCAAGTGTGACCTAACCCAAATCTCTTGGTGATTACACACTCAGACTCCCATGAAGAAACAATCCTAAACAACCAACTAACCCTCTATACAACCAATCTCTTGGGTCAGAAAAGCTAATCCTTGATCAAAATAAGCCTAGCATATCATCAAACACCTTCTAGATATGATAGCTACGAATCATCTTTCAAGTGATCAGGTTAAAACCAGCATTAAGATCATTCAATCTAGCAAGACTTATGACAGAATTAAAAGCAAACAAGAGAGAAATCCCATGGTTGGACCTAAATATACTCCATATCCTCACAAAACCCTAAGAAAATTACTCACTAAGCATGGTGGAAAGCACCAACTCAAGCATAGGAATGAAAGACATAATGAAAAACGTCATTAGAAGCTAAAAACGAGATTAATTAACTAACCAAACTTGAAATTCAACAAAGATCCAAAGTTTTCATCACAGAGGCAAAGAACAATGATAAAGGCAATAAGAAACTGCTTCAGGACTAGCCAAAAAGAGTAAAAACTATGTTACAGCGTTTTTCGCTCTAAGGAGTATTTATTGATCACCAAAGCATAAAAGCCCTTGTATTAGTCAGCATCAAATAAGGTCGGTCAAAATAATGAAGTCGGTTGACACTGCTTCATTGCTTGCTGGTGAGTCAGACTAGCAAGTTTGAGCATTCAGCTTCAGTCACGTCCAATATGCTCAGCACGCTGGTCATCGGGCTAGTTCAGGCTTCGAATGCTTTAGTTTGTAGTTTGGCTTTGTTCGTCTTGGCTGCACTCGCTGGTGTCAGGCGAGTCTGGGTGTCGAGTGCTTCATGATTTCTAATTTTGGCTCTGTTCTTCTATTGCACTCGCTGGTCCTAGTCGAGTTTGAGTGACGAGTTGGACTGATTTGACTTGTGAAATCTTTAGTTCGCAAGGTCTTTTATTCAGACGCTTTGTCTTAGGCTGATCCTAGCAGTCTTTGTGCCAAATCCACTCCATAATGCTCCACTAAGCTAAAAAGTACCTAAGATGCTCCATATGCAACGTGTATGCATAATGAATGCAATACAAGCCTAAAAGGACTCTAAAATGCTGAATATGCAATGAGAATGAATGCAAACGGATGTGAATTATGCAGCTAAAATGGGGTAAAATGCATGTATATCAACTCTCCCAAACTTAGTCCTTGTTTGGCCTCAAGCAATTGCAATGAACTAAGAAGGAAAAGAGGTTGCAGACGCAGGGAATATCTAACTCGCCAATTAGGCACCTATACAGGTTCAAATTGTAAACCACAAGCGAACCAATGTTCCATTATGACTCTCACCATATACTCGCCTACAAGCTTAGCATCCAGTCTTCAAATACCTAATGTCTAAGCTGGTCTCTAAGGATGCAGACTTGAATCCTTATTTCTAGAGGTGAATGCCTCAAAAGGGACTATTGATCAATGAACGCATGATTCAACTTCCTGAACTTGGCATGGCCTAGATTCAATTAAGCACACTTGTCAATTCCTTTATTTGTTTAGTTTAAGCACAAACTCATGGTCTTCGAATCCGCATCCTATTCAATGGTCTGCTTCACTTCTCTTTTAAGGATCCACACCAATGAATTGCTGCTTCATATTCTACTCTCCACAGTTTAAGTAAGGCACAAGAAGGTACGGGTTAACGCACAATTCCCGCTCAGCTTAAGCATCATCGAATGAGTTGCAGTTGGGAGAGTTTTCATTTTCAGTTATTTTGCCATACCAAACTCAAGCAAGGATAATGTTCGATGCATGTAAAGGCCCTAACTCGGCGAGTTTAATGTCCAAATTAGAAGGAAACAAGCCTGACTCTTTCAAGACACAAACGCAAGCAAAGTTCTCCAAGGCAAATAATCCACCTATAAGCTTTCTATAGAGAGAGATCAACAAACCACTAAGTTCGCTATTGTTACTATCCAACAACCTAGCAAGAGTGCCTAAACTGAGCAAGATGATTCCCATAGAACTAGACTCAATCCTATCTACAATGCATGAACACTCTATTTTTTTGGAATGTTTTTCTAAAAATTTTCAAATTTTTATGGTTTGTCTATGCCTTAAATGCCATGCTATGCTATGAATGCGTGAAAGCCAAAGATAAGAATACAAAAAACATGATTAATTGATGTCTAGGACCCTCCCCCAAACTTAAATCACACAATCTTCTGTGTGGATAGAAGAGTTGGAGAAGCATCATAAAGTTAACAAACAAGCAGAAACAACAAAAACAGCAAAAACAAACATAAAGGATAATGCAATGGAAATTACAATGGTGGATGGAGCTTGGTGCCTCAAAAGTCAAAAAGACGAGCTGTGGAAGCGTTCATCTCCTCAAAGGTGTAACTCACCGGGTTAATAGTGGGTGCTGGAACTGGATCATCGAGTTGCTTAGGAGTCAGGCTTGGCTCGCCGGTTGGAGTGTATAGAGTGTCGAGTTGAGGCTGAGAGTGGCCGTATCTTAACCTTGACATTGCTTCTCTATTGGGCCTTTTCTTTCGTATGACCCTTGCTTCAGCTGAGGAGTGGCGAGCTGGTTCTGATTGAACTGATCCACCAGTGTCTTTAGTTGAGACTGAGTGCCTCCTTGGAAGGTTTGAAGCCTGTCCTGAGGGTAACTCACTGCTGAGTCGTTCCTTTATTTCGTTCATTTCCTTCCTCATCTCATCTTTTTCATTTGCCCATTCGCTTTTCTCTTTTGTGAAGCCCTTCACCTTCTTCACTAGCCATTTCCAAAGCTTCTGCAAATTCCCAATTCGCTTGTTAGCTTTTCGTGCCGGGATGCCCATTCGTAACTGACTGAACTCCTCAAAGAAATATGCTTCTGGATGTCCTTTCTTAATTATAGCTTGAGCATGGGTGTCTTCTTGCTGTTGCATAGCCTGACTTAAAAGATGCTGAATATGCACAAATTCCACATTCTTGACTGATCCCAGCGAGCTCAATTCAGTGCATGGCAGTATGATTCTTGCATTGTTGTCTGCTGGGTGGAAAAGATTGTACACCAGCCTTCCATCTTTGTCTTTCCAGCCCAACAATTCTGTAACGTTGAGAGAGTGATCATCCATAAACCATGGCTCTACCACTCCAGCTTCATCCAATCCAACTCTACAAGCAGTCATGATTGGAGTTATGACTCCGCCTATGCAGATTGGCTTTGGTTTACACCTTTTAGCTTAAAGTGTTGGTCTATGCCTGTAAACAGTAAATTGCTTAGCCAAAGCATAAGGTAAACCAGTGTTAACATCATCTCCCAACAATTTTCTTCCACTAGGCATTGTTCCAATTAACTCCTTTAAAGCCATGTCCAGCATCTGCATTTCCCTAAGTTGATGGGGCCTAAGATGGCCTTGAATACATCAAGTTGGCAATAACTCGCCTAGCATAATTGATTGCTGGGTTCTTTATCCTGTTTCCCTTGCTTCTTGATGGAATGAAGGGAGTAGTCCCACTAATTATATACCACACATCATGTAGCTCCTTGTCATCTATGTTGGGGAAGGCTGCAGCGCCTGGTGGAAAACCATACAGCTCCTCTATTTGCTTGAAGGTGAAAGTATGCTGCTAGTTGTGTACCTTGAATGTTATGAATCCAGCTCCATTCTCCTCAAGCAAGGCCATAGTGGTGGTTTCGTATTTGTGAGCCTCTAGGTGGCCAAGAATTGAGTTGTCTCCTCCTCGTACCCGTTGTACATAATAGTCATCATTTAAGAAAGCCCACAAACCTCCAATATTATATCCACGTCTTCCACTATCCCCATCTTTTCCAGAGTCAGTCTATGGGGGTAAATTGTACCCTTAAAGCCCATCTGTGAAATCGCTTTATATGCTTCGCTTGAGTTAAACTTTTTCTTTGATGCCTTAGCTCGCCGGTATGCCTCCCTCTCCTCCAGAATTATGAACGCTTGATCCTCAGTATACCCATCTCTCATTAACCCTCTCAGGTTACTGGTGAACTCAGTATCTTGCTCATCTACATTCATTGGGGATCCTTTATTTTGTGTCTCATCCCTCTTATTCGCTTCAAAGCTAGCTTTAAGCGTCTCCACTTCACTCTCTTAAGGCTCAGCTATCCCCTTACCCTTGTCTAGTATTGGTGTAGCATATTCCTCATCATCTGAAAGCCCAAGTCGTTGGGTAGAGGGATGAGCTTGAGTGCAAGCTGCTTCTTTGTCAGAACTTTTATCACACAAGACCAATTTTCTTCTGCCCTTCTTGCCTTTCTTAGGCTTATGTTTCCTTCTTGTTGTTACAACGCCATCCAATGGGTTTCCTTGTTCTTCAACTCACCTCCTTTCTTTCATGAAGGTGTGGTGATGAGCTCTCCACATAATGCTGCAGATGATTTTTTTTTTGCTTGGATTCGCCACTCAACTCGATGCTCAACTCGCCGTAAAAGCCTATGAATTTGCTGAGGGAAATCTTTAAGTGAGAGAAAGAAGTGGAGATGAGTCTTATATTGTAATCAGTGTCCTTAGTCTAAGCAGCTCGAGTGGGTAGTTCTTTACCGCTCCTGAGTTTAATGGATTGATATGTATACTCCTTCGGGTTCTAAACAGCTTTACCTGGTAATTGACCCTGAGTCTTAACTAATGCAGAAGCTTGCTGGCTTTCAACAAACTTCAGCCTAGCATTCAAAGTCTCAAACTTGCAGTTCAAGTCATTATGAGAGGTGTATATCTTACGGTGCACCTCAACAAACTGCTTGGTAAATTCCGCAACTTGTGTAGTCTGGCCCTGTCGAATTAGCTGAAGCATCTCCATCATGTCTGAAGCTTGTGGCACAGGCTGAAAGCTTTGGTAGTATTGCTGCTTAGGTATCCAAGCCTTTTGCTGAGTAAGCTTCGATGGATAAATTTGATCTTCCGGGATAGCTACATTGTTGCTTATGTAGGAGAGGTTGTTATTTTGCTTGAAGTTGTTCCATTGTCGCTGACCTTCTTGGTTCTGCATAAAACTGATTTCAGCAACCATCTCATCATTCCCTTTTTGAGCTTGATCCTCTTCAACAAGATTGACATGCTTGTGATGAACCAGTAGCAGCTTATCTATCTTATCACTCAAAGTTTTCAACTCTTTGCGAGTAACCAAATCCGATTCACTCGACCTTCGCTCAGTACGATCATAGTCTTCCCCATATTGGCCATCAACAAGTGCTAAATTCTCAATCAACTCGAGACCATCATCTACGTCTTGGTTCCAGAAATTCCCATTGCTAGCTGTATCCGATAACATTCGAAGTTTGTGTTGAATGCCTCTGTAAAACTGGCTCAAGATGGTTTCCTCAGAGAAACCATGATGTGGGCACTGAGACTGATATGTTTTGTAATACTCCCAGGCTTCAGAGAGAGAATCTGTCCTGCTCTGAACAAAGTTGGAGATAGCGTTTCAAAGCTTTGCAGTTCTAGAGGTTGAGAAGAACTTAGCTAGAAAGACCCATTTCTAGTAAGCCCAAGTGGTTATGAGTCTTTGAGGAAGGTGCTTCTCCCAGAGATGAGCCTTATCACCAAGTGAGAATGGGAATAGGCAAAGCTTCAAGGCATCTTCAGATAGGCCATTGATCCGAATTAGACCACAAATCTTCTCAAACTCGTCGGGATGGTCGAGTGGATCTTCTACTGTCAGACCATGAAATTTCTTGTTTTGCACCATAGTAATGAGATCGCTCTTTATCTCAAAGTTGTTGTTTGGAATTGGTGGAGGTCAAATTCCATGCCTCTAAGTGTGAATACTTGGCACGTCACCAGCTCCAATCTATCTAGGCCTTCGAAGTGGAGGTGAAGCTGGTGGAGTAATATGGGGCTGTTACTGGTTGCCATCAGTGGAACTGTCAGGTTTAGTGTTATCGTTCATCTTGACTTATTCTGTGTTCGGAACCTTGATCCTACCCCTTTGTTCTCTTAGTTCTCTTGGAAGCAATTGGATGTTGTCTAGAGGGTTGAACAAGTTCTAATGTCCTTTGGATCGAGTGTGGGGCATCAACGTAGCAAAACAGTTTGGAATAACACAACTCGCAGGGTGATTGGCGAGTTGGCTGGCGAGCTGACTTGAAACGGACCAAAGACATAACAAACAGGTCTGAAGCTCGAGTTAGTGACAAAGAAAAGTAAAAACTTGATCTTAGAAAGCGTTTGACCCTAAATGTAGCAAGCAAAACACTTATTTGGCAACATTTTTTTTTTGCCTTTGCTATCAAATTCTATTGTAATACAATAGGTTTCAAACCAAAGTGTCTTGCTATCACTAAGGGTATGGGGCACTATTCTAATTCAAGCAAAATCAAAACAAGGTGATTCTGTCACAATCAACTAACAGGATGAGAAACAGAGTATTAAGACTGAGCTATAAACTAGAAACAGAGTGTTGCGAACAGAGAAATTTAACATAAAATAGAGTAATAGGCTAGAAGCAACGAATGATAAAAATGGGTTCATGAGGAGAGTAAAGTCAGCAAACTCAGCCTTACCATGGGTTTCAGATCTTATCCAGCAACCTATTAGGCAGCAGGTGATAACAAGGTTTTCGCAACCTCTCTGGGTTATCAAATCCTCATAGTACTTGAGGTATCGAACCAACTGGAACTTGCCTAGCAATATGTAATGCAATCAGACACTAGTTCAAGCCATTATATAACTAGATTGATTCAGAATTAAATGGGAATGCAAACGAAACTAAACTGAAATAGAGCAACCTGAAAATAGAGCAATATGAAACAGAGAATTAATTTAAAAACAGAGCAAGATGAACAAAAGATATAAGATGCAAAACAAGGGTTCATGAGGAGATAGGGGTAATGGATTTCAGCAAAATCATGGTCATCTTTTCTTATCCAGCAACCTAATAGGGTGATTTTGAGCTAAAGCAACTATGAGTCAAGCAATCAAACCATACTCATGGACAATGAAAACTCAATCTGAGATTGACCAAACCGAAATCTCTTGGTGATCAAAACCAGATTGGCACTAAGCAAAGACTGTGACAAGAAAATCCACTGCTCCAAACAACAACCTCTGTTCAAGGAGCAGCAGATTCTATATTAGAACTAAACTTGACATTTTATCAAACACTTGGTGGGTGTTTGTTGCCTTGAGCTCATGCTCCAATTAATCATGTTGAAACAAGCATTATGCATAACTAATCTACCAAAATCTAAGCAATACTAACATAAACAAGAGAGACTACCATGATTCAACTTAGATCTAACCCATCTCCTCACTAACCCTAAAGAGATCTACTCACTAAGCATGGTGAAAAACATAAACCCAGAAATAAAAAAGAAAGACATAGAGAGAATCAGCACTTAAAACTAAGCAACTTTCATTAAATAACCATAAACATTGATTTAGCTCATAATCCAAGATCTTACACTAAAGAAGCAAATAAAATAAGAACAAGAGAAAAAGTGGCTGTATGATCTGGCCTAAAAAAGTAAAAACGTGGATAGGGTTTTTGGAGGCTAAAAGGGTATTTATATCCCCCTTACATCTGACCTAAGTTGGTCAAAACAGAAAATAAAAAGTCAAAGAAATGGCTGACTCAGAGGTGCAGGCGAGTAGTCGAGGCGAGTAGTGCATTTTTGATTTCTGAATTAGTCCAACTTGCATCTCCATCCAAGTCATGCGAGCGAGTAGTCTTGTGTCGGTAAAGTTGAGAACTTTTCTGGGTGCAGTTCGCCTAGGCCAGCGAGTAGTGGTGTCGAGTAATCTATCCAGGTTGTGAATGAGTCTTCACTCACAATTGTAGGTGAGCAATGATGGCGAGTCATCCTTCCTTCCTTTGATTCAAGCTCCTTTTGATTCTAGAATGCTCTAAACTTGTTCTTGCAACCACTCCAAGGCAAACACAATGCAAAACATGCAATGCAAACCTAAAGGACTCTAATATGAGACAAATGCAATTTGGATGATTAATGAGTCTAGAATGGGTTAAAATGCAAGCATATCAGCATGTCTTAGACTAAGGATTCAAAAATCAGATAATCAAGCCATTCTCATGGTCAAGACATCTCAATCCAAGTGTGACCTAACCCAAATCTCTTGGTGATTACACACTCAGACTTGCACAAAGAAGTAATCCTAAACAACCAATAAATCCTCTGAACAACCAATCTCTTGGATCAGAAAAGCTAATCATATATTAAACTAAGCCTAGAATATCATCAAACACCTTCTAGGCATGACAGCTGCGAATCATCTTTCAAGTGATCATGTTTAAGCAAACAAGAGAGAAACCCCATGGTTGGACCTAAATCTACTTCATCTCCTCACAAAACCCTAAGCAAACTACTCACTAAGCATGGTGGAAAGCATGAACTCAAGCATATAAATGAAAGATATAATGAAAAACATCAATAGAAGTTAAAAACGAGATTGATTAACTAACCAAACTTGAAACTCAACAAAGATCCAAAGTTCTCATCAAAGAGGCAAAGAACAATGATAAAAGCAATAAGAAACTACTTCAAGACTAGCCACAAAGAGTTAAAACTAGGTTACATCGTTTTACGCTCTAAAAGGTATTTATAGATCCCCAAATCATAAAAGCCCAAGTTTGAGTCAGCATCAGATAAGGTCGGTCAAAATAATGAAGTCGGTTGATGCTGTTTCAGTGCTTACTAGCAAGTCAGACTGGCGAGTCTGAGCATCCAGCTTCAGTCACGTTCAATATGCTCAGCTCGCTAGTCATCAGGCGAGTTCAGGCTGCGAATGCTTCAATTTTCAGTTTGGCTTGGATTGTCTTGGCTGCACTCGCTGGTGTCAGGCGAGTCTGGGTGTCGAGTGCTCCATGATTTATAATTTTGGCTCTGTTCTTCTGCTGCACTCGCTGGTCCTAGTCGAGTTTGACTGATGAGTTGGACTGATTTGGCTTGTGAAATCTTCAGTTCGCAAGGTCTTCTGTTCAGTCACTTTGTCTTAGGCTGATCCTTGTAGTCTCTGTGCCAAATCCACTCCAGAATGCTCCATTAAGCTAAAAAGTACCTAGGATGCTCCATATGCAACGTGTATGATATGCAATGAGAATGAATGCAAACGGATGTGAATTGCGCAGCTAAAATGGGGTAAAATGCATGTATATCACATGTTCATTGTAATTAAATTAAGCAAGAGATAATACTATTTCTTCTTTCCTTCTCTCTCGCCAACAAACAATAAAACTCTCTCTATTCTTCTTCTCAAAATGATTCTCAATCTCTCTCAATCTCTTATCCCTCTTAATCTCACATGGTATTCGAGTTTAAGATCTCTTCAGACTCTTTTTTTTTCTGCTCAAATCTCTTTACTTTTCAAAATCTCCATTGTTGTTCTTGAAGCTCTCGCTTGGGCCGTTGGGTAAAAGAGTGTTTTGGTGTTGAATCATGGAAAATTCTAAGAACTTTGCTGTATTTGTGACCCTTAAGGGTGTCAACTACTTGTTCCGGGCAAGAACGGTAAAAACCGTGTTGAGTGGTTGTTGACTTTGGGCTCATTTTGAAGGAGAAGCTCCAAAGAAGGCGGTCTGATATGTTGGTAAAGAAAAAGAAAGTGACACTAGTGCGATGATTTCGGTTGATGAAGAAAAGGCTAAGTGGTACCAAGAAGACCAAGTGGCCTTTTACATCATCAAAAGCTCACTAGACCCAGCCATTCATGAAACTTACTCTCATTGTGAGAGTGTTAAACAACTATGGGACATTCTCAAGAAAGTGTATGGCAATCTTTCAATCCTTAGATGATTGTATGAGGTAAAGAAGGCAAGAAGATATGGAGTTTACTCAATGGTTTGGGAAGTATAGGTCCCTTTGGGCTGAGCTTGAGATGTTAAGACCTCCAGTGATAGACCCGGCAGTGTTAGAAACATGGCTTGAACAAGACAAGGTGTTTGGCCTCATGATGAATCTAAATCTGGGTTATGGTGACCTTGTTCGCTATCTCTTAAGGCAAGACAAACTTCCAAGCCTTGAAGAAGTGTGTGGCTCCATCAAAGATAACAAGGATCTTGGAGCCTTCTCGTGGTAAGGGGGAGCTTGCTACGGTCAACAAGGCCTCATATCGACATTAGGAAAAGAAGGTGTGGATATGCGACCATTGCAAGAAGAAAGGTCACTCCAAAGATCGTTGTTGGACACTACACCCACACCTCAAGCAAACCAAGCCATGGGAGAAGCCAAGAGGCAGCCTTGCAAATAAAGAAGCCGTGGCTTAAGTAAGTGGTTCATCCACCTCACAAGCGACCATGGGGAAGACAATGGAAGCGGTACATGGGGACTTTGAGAGAAAGGTGGATCTTGAGGAACTCATCAAGTTCATCAATTCCTTAAAGGAGTCCGATAACTTTTTTTATGTGTCCAAAAATGATAAACCATTGGTAATAGATTCCGGTGCAACACATCACATGATTAGTAATGTTAAGATGCATGAGAACTTGAAACCGACATTAGGTTGTGTAAGTATTGGGGATGGTAAACAAGTTCCAATTAAGTTCACATCGTCACAAAGATTTTATTACATTTATAGATGAAAAATAAAAATTCACATGGTTAACCCTTTTACCTAGCAAGGATCGAGTTCTTGAAGCATTCACTAACTTTCAAAATTACATTTTGACTCAATATAGTGCCAAGACCAAGATCCTAAGGTCCGATAATGGAGGAGAATGCATGAGTCATGTGTTCAAACAAAGCTTTGACAAACATGGAATTATACATCAAACCACTTGCCCATACACACACACCTTAACAAAATGATATAGCCAAAAGGAAGAATACACACCTTATGGAACTGGCTAGATCAATGATGTATCATGCTAATGTGCCAAATAAGTTTCGGAGTGATGTCATAGTCTCGGCACGCTACCTCATTGACCGTTTTCTTACAAGAGTGCTTCATGACATATCTCCATTTAAGGTACTAAAAAAAACTAAACCTTCTATTACCCATTTAAGTGTATTTGGATGTGTGTTTTGTTCTTAATAAAGGTGGACAAAGGACTAAGCTTGATGCTAAGAGTACCAAGGGCATGTTCATTGGTTACTCAACTAACCAAAAGGGATACAAGTGCTACGTTCCCGAGTCACAATGAGTCATTGCCTCTAGAGAGGTCAAGTTCATGGAAGACAAATGGTACTATGAGGAAAACGATTAGAAAAAACTTCAAGACCTATCAAAGAGTACGTCGAATCAGACCATCAGTCTCTGCATGCTCCTTGAGAAGTCATGGATAGGAGACATGAGTGCTAGCTCCAAGAATACAACACAATGTGATAAAGAAGATCATAATATAGATGAGCCACCCCAAGAGGATTGATAACAAGATTTTTCGATCAAGTTTATCAAATCCTTATAGTATATAAGGTTGTCGAACCAAAGTGAGCTACTAACACTTAGGGTATGAATGGCTATCTAATTAAAGTCAAATCAAGCATATATGTGATTCTGTCACAATCAACTAAAAACATAAAAACTAAGCAGGTAAATAAAACAGGATAGGCATGTACCTATCTAACTTGAAAATAAAAACTAAGCAGAAATGCAAAAACAGAGTATCAAAGCAGGAAACAGAGAAATTAAACTAAAACAGAGCAGCACAAACGAATGCAATCAAGTAAGAAAATCGGGTTCATGAGGAGAATGAAGTCAATGAACTAAGCCTAATCTTGGGTTTCGGATTTCATCTAGCAACCTAAACAGGCAAGTTTCGGATCAGGATAACAATGTAAACAAGCCACTCCCGTGGTCATGAAATCTCAGTTCAAACGTGACCTAACCCAATCCCTTGGTGATCAGACGCTCAAACTGGCACTACGAGCCTATCCTAAACCACCAACTGACGCCCTGAACATCCAATCCCTTTGGCCATAATGCATCAACCCTAGACTGAACCTAAGCCAAGCAT